>CM042334.1:21201965-21331965 GCA_023566125.1 Zingel zingel
AGGGAGCATGATGGGAAACGCAGTGTCCCCTAACCTCAATGATACTGAGCACCAGTTGTTACAAGACAATACTGGTAAGCATTTAACAGCTCCACCGCCTCATTATCTGTACCATAAGATGTGTGAACACATCATATCTAGCAGTTACTTAGTTTACCTTCTTTATTTTATTGTTTGTCTTCTGGTACCATTTCTTGCCTTGTTGCACAAAGAAAGATGTTTTCAGGCTTCATTGTGTATTGATCTTTTTTGTTTTCATACATTTTGCTTGTGTTCACTTTGTATAAAGACAAAAATAGTTTTTTTTTGCCAATGAACAAGTCTCCATAAATATGGATTCTGTTTTTTTTTTTTTATATTTGTTTGCCATTTTATCATGAATGAATGACTAATGCAGTTGGTCGGTGCCTTTGTTTGCAGATCCCACCCCTCCCCTCAACACCTTGCTGCCTTCACCTGGTGCCTGGCCCTACAGTGCCTCAGACAGTCCCCTCAACCACGCACACAACTCAGGTAACCACACACAAACACTCAACATCTCATTTCTGGGCTGGTGTGTGGCTTTGTCTTGATTTCTGATTAGAGCTTAAACGATTGGTTAATTAATTGATAACTCAACTGTCGAAGGAAACAACCGGCAACTTAACCATTGATTATTCGTTTGTAGTTATTTTTCAAACATAAATGTCAAACATTCATTACTTCCAACTTCTCAGTTGTGAGCTTTGGGCTTTAGGAAGTTGTGATTGTGAGAAATTGTTATTTTTCACTATCCTCTGACATTTCATAGATCAAACAGTGAATCGATTGATTGAGAAAATAATCAGCAGATGAATTGCTAATGAAAATAATCGTAAGTCGCTGCCCTATTTCTGATTGTCCCTCACATATATTCTGTCTTGATGTATTTAAAATATTTATTGTACGTAACTGAATGATAGAAGTCACAACTCACACGACAAACGTACTTGATAGTTCAGCTATGTCATAATCTAAAGTCACTCACTTGAGACCCAATAACTTCTGGACCACATGCACCATCTCCAAAATGTGATTAAACAAGCTGGAGAATTGTAATGCCGGAAAAGTGTATGCTCAATGCAGTATTATAAGTGATAAAGTGATTTGATTATGTCAAATAAGGGAAAGTCTCTTTAGCTGCATGGGCATAACGACATTACATCTATAATCAATAATTGTGAATTATAAAAGCAGTCTTGGCTTTTATCTTGTACTTGCGTCTCTGTTAAAGTTCTTATTGATTACAATGCTGGTTTTGCTACCTATTGGTATTATGTTTGCCAGTGTACAACCCCTCCAGACCCTCATTCACTTTTCTGTAACCCTACAGCAAAGTACATAGACTACAAGACCAGCTGGCCCCCAGAGCCCATCGGACACAAGTCCTGGAAAGCTACTCGCGGCAGCAGCCAGAACCAGCTGTCCCAGCTTTCCCGCCCACCTCCAGGACTAGCCAGTCAAAAGCAGCCATCGCCTTCTCCTTGGTCTGGCGGAGCTCCTCGATTGGCTGGCCGGGGCTGGGGCGGTGGCTCGAGCACCACTGGTAATGCCCGTTGCATTTTTGATGTTGTTTCGGTTACAAGGTTGCCTTTTCCTCATCCAGGCACAGTGCTCGTTGAATCATTCATCTGATTTAATGTACAGGACATAAAACAACTGGCTCTGATTGCTTAGCTACAACACAGTGCTCTTTTGAACCAAAATGTCCATTTATATTTGATTTGGAAGAGTAGCCAAGCTTGAGTGGAAGCAGCAGGGAATGTTATTCATCATTTATTACATTTAAGAAGTCGAGGGGAAAAACAGAGTGCAATTGTGTTCACAGGGAATGTGGAAAACTCCCACTCACACTTTTTTCCCCCGTTTTTTTTTTTTCTCTCTCGCTCTCTCTGCAGCCTCGACCTGGAGTGACGGCAGCTCTCGGGAAAGCTGCTGGTTGGTTCTCAGCAACCTCACACCACAGGTAAACACAAACATGTTTTACAAAAACAACTGCTGAAACATCCTTGGGGGAAAATAGTATTTCTTTTTTCTTTGTTTTTGTAAAGATCTAGAGCTGTAACTATTTTACTACTGCCAGGCTGGCTTGTTTTTATCTCCCTTCATGCATGCACTAATCATAAACGAGCACACTAATCAACACTGCTCTGAAATTCATACCTAAACCTGTCAATTTTCCATTTAAGTTCACCATCGTCCATCTTGTATATTCCTGCAGATTGATGGCTCCACTCTGAGGACCATCTGCATGCAGCACGGCCCTCTTCTGACCTTTCACCTTGGCCTGACCCAGGGCACCGCTCTGATACGCTACGGCTCCAAACAGGAGGCAGCCAAGGCCCAGAGCGCACTCCACATGTAAGACTCAGTCTGTTGTTTTGATGACGTCTTTACAATATCACTCTCATATCTGTATGGTCAATTTGTAACTGAAACCAGTAGCCTATAAAGCTCAATAATTAAAACCTATCTAATTTGTTTTACCTGTTTATCTATTTTTACACTTGGTGTTGTACAAATCAAACAAACACAATATACAATGTTAATTATTGAGCGCATTACATGTTGAGCCAATGGTATGGAACTCCCAAATGGGCGTGGCCTTGTTTTGAAATTGTGGTGAACGTCAGTTATATTTGTATAATTCATTATTTTCTTTTGCTAAAATTACATATTTACACAGCTAAATATGCTTTTGTTACACAGCTTTTGTTAGGACATTCACATAGCTTATCTGTGTTGCCAGATATTGTGAGAGTTTGGTCCTGAGACAGAAACAGGTCTCAGACTAAGTTAATTTTCACTTTTGTGTCAGAATGTTCAGGAGATACACTACCAGTCAAAAGTTTGAGGTCACTTAGAAATTTCCATTCCACTCCATTCCAGACAGAATACCAGCGGAGATCAGTTACATTGTTTTTTTTAACCAGGGCAGCAGTTTTCAGATTACATTATGTGCTTACGTAATTGCAAAAGGGTTCTCCAATATTTTCTCAGCCTTTTAAAATGATATCAGATTAGTAAACACAATGTGCCTTTGGAACATTGGACGAATGGTTGCTGATAATGGACAATGGAGATATTGCATTAAAGATCAGCCACTTCTTTCTACAACAGTCGAGAACCCTTTTGCAATTATGTAAACACATAATGTAATCTGAAAACTGCTGCCCTGATTGAAAATAAAACAATGCAACTGATCTCAGCTGGTATTCTGTCTGGAATGGAGTGGAATGGACATTTCTAAGTGACCCTTTGGTGACTATGGGGTGAAAAAAATCAGTCATAATCTGTGTTCACGATCACTTCTCCCATTGGAATCTCTACACTCAGGACAGTCTCTGGCCAGGCTAGTTGTTTCTCTGTTTCCAGTCTTTATGCTAAGCTAAGCTAACCGTCTGCCAACGTCGTTTAATATTTACCATACAAATATAAGAGTGGTATCAATCTTCTCATCGTAACTTTTGCCAAGAAAGCAAATAAGTGTATTTCCCAAAAATGTCAAACAATTTGCCACTGGGAGGCACTGTGATTTCAAGTAATTAACTGCTTTACCATAAGTATGTGGGCATGGTATAAGGCATCTTGTTACTGAAAACCTCAGTCAGTTCAAGCCTATTCCAAAATAATCTGATGTCATCGAGATCATTACTCATCACTATATTCAATAATACTGTATCTTGGTAAATCAATTTCATCAATTAAAAATAGAAAGGAAATTGTACCGCATTAAAAACAAGTATTTGTATCACATGACACATTTTACAGTATAATTTATTGTAAACCCTGTAAGACTGACAGACAGACTTTTTGTTTATATCAGGTGTGTTCTGGGTAACACCACCATCTTGGCGGAGTTTGTGAGCGAGGAGGATGTGGCTCGCTACATTGCACATTCCCAGGCAGGAGGAGCAGGGAGTGGAGGAACCACGGCCAGCTCTGCAGGCTCCGGGCCTACAGCATCCTCCGCAGTGGGGGCCAACGGTAACGGAGGGAGCTGCGAGAGGGGAGGAGCAGGAAGCAGCAGTGGAGGAGGAGTAGAAGGAGGCTCCACAGCTGGCGGAGCAGGAAATGGAGGAGCCGGGCCTTCCAGCTCCGGGTGGCAGAGTCTGGACAGCACAGGCAGCTCATCGGACCAGTCCTCCACCCAGGGGCCCGGGCTGGGCATCTTCACCCAGTGGAGCAGCAATGGGACCGGGGTGGGCGGGGCTGGAGGTGTGGAGGCCGGAAGGCAGGGTCTGTGGGGGGGAATGGGTGGGATGAGCGGGGCGGGGTACCCTAGCAGTAGCCTCTGGGGTTCCCCAGCACTTGAGGACCGTCACCAGATGGGCAGCCCCGCCTCGCTGCTGCCAGGGGACCTGCTGGGCGGGGGGGCTGACTCCATCTGAGGGACTGACACACACACATTTTACACCCAAGTTGTAATACATACGTCACACTCTGTATTTATTTACTTGTAGAGATGACATGAATCAAAGCTACTTTGATCACTCAACATCCATACTACACACAGGGTACATGCACACATTATTTTCACACATGCACATTAAACCGCTTAACTTTAAATGAAGACAACAGTAAAACTTGAACCGGATAAAAAGGTGAAATCCATCAAACTCTTTAGGACCCATCTGGACAGCTCTTTGTCTTTCTACTCCAAATCTCTCCCACCATCTGCATTCAGAGACTCGATCACTCAGGCATGCACTGTAGACAGGCTCAGCCAGAGTCGTACATGTCAACAAGTTTAGCTATTGCTGTTTTTAGTGTGCCACAACTTACTTCTTTTGTATTACTATTTAATGGTTGAATCTCAAAAATTCAGACTTGCAGACTGAGCCCTCATAGACCTGGCTGGCGTACTTCTAAGTTCTCGTGTTCGGAAGTTTGAGAGTGGGGAAGGATCTGGAGTTTGTAGATAATTTGGGACAGAGTCAAATGGACGATCAGCAACCTATTTTTGAGATCTGGGAAAAGAGAGCGTTTTTAGTAGGTACCGACACCTCTACAAAAATATGTCATCAACATGGGACCCAGGGTAAAAAAAAAAAAAAAGAAAAGGAAAAATTAAAACCGAAACAACATTAGCCAAACTTGCACTATATGCCTCTGGGTTTGTTGTTGACACATCCTCCACAAATCCCTCCATGTTTTTGAACCAGAGCTACAAAACGACTACACAGACCTTACAGGACGACTAAAAGTTACAACAGCAGTGGCCTTGGCTAACAACCAGCGGCCGCCCGCCATGTCAGCAGCCTTCACACCTTCTCATCAGTTACACATTGCTCTTATATTTGACAAGCAAAATTGTATCTCCTTGTTGATGTACGTCGGTTGTTTATCATATTTTCTTCTGTTTTAAAAGAAAAGAGAAATGTGTGAAACTTTGTGGAAATTCAGAGATGTCCTTTTTTTCTCCCTTCAAACACTGACCTCGCTATTGTATTATTATTTTTTTTCTTACTCGAGAAATCAAGTTGGTTATTATATATTGTCATGACGTTAATGATGACTATGATCACTTATTTACTCGCTGTACAAGGTGCCCTCCTGCCTGCCTGTGTGTGCATGAAAGGAGTGATGACAGTATGACCGAATGGGGGAGGATGTGATGAAGATAATGATGACGAGGATATCGGGAGTGTCTGTGTTATTGCTACAATGTTGAATGTTTTTTTTTTTTTTTTTCTTTCGTGTGTGTGTGTGTGTGTGTGTGTGTGTGTGTGTGTGTGCATGTGTGTGTGTGTGTGTGACAGTAAGTACGTGTGCTTTTTGAACACTTATCTGCTCCAGTCAGGGAAGTGAATAATTGTTAATCTGACATCTTACATTTGAAAGAGTGCGTGGATGTGTATACATGTTTGCGTGCTTGACTGTCTGGATATTGTAATAGCTCAAAAGTTTAAAAAAACAAACATTGGCACTATTGCATATGTCGCTTAAGTTGTTGTTTTTAGCTGCATTTTGTTCCTGTTTGTATTTTTTTTTTTTTTCTTCTGCCAAATGCAATAAGAGAATCTTTTGTTTTTAAGACGAAGCAACCAACTGAAGGCATTTCTATTAAGATGCCAAATCCTACCATACCAAGCTGAGCTGGAACAGTGTTTTACAGACACGTTAAAAACATTACCTGTTATGTTTTACTGTTTGTCTTTTTGTTATTATGTATCAATTTAAATTAAGTCAGTCTTTATTATCACTCCTGTTCAGGATGTTTTCATTTATTTCAGATGTTACAAAAAGGAGAGGAAATTAATTTAAAGCAGAAAAGAACAAGATAATAAAGGTTGAATTGAAGTCTGTAGTGGTTTATTGTTTGATCTGTGCGGCAGATTTGTTAACAGTTGACCTATAGGATGTCAGGTATTCATAGCACATTTTCCTGCTGTTTCAGGTTCGATGCCAACCATCTTATAAATTCAGTTGTTCCTTTGCCATGCGGCTGTAAAATCAATAGGACCGGCTGCCAGTGCATCATTGTTCCATACACAGTAAATGGGGGGGGGGGAGGAATCCCTTATACTTATTGGCAGTTCTAGAAAAGTTCATGTTAGGGTGAATGCTGCATACATTCTGGCACAGTCTGATTTTTCATCCCTTCTTACTGTCATGTTTATTCTGTTTTAACTTTTGTGTTTTAAACGAGTAATTGTAATGCGGAAAATGTCCCTCTAGTCCAAGGTTCCCTCTCTGATTTACAACTTTAGATTAGGTTTAGAGAGGATCTTTTTTAAATCACTGCGATACACGCCCATAACCTTAACCAGTCCCAACCAGGCTGGTAGTACACATTCTGTTTATCAAGTATTCATGTTTTATTTAGGGGTTTCATTTAGAATTTAAAAAAAAAAAAAAAAAAAACGGCCATGGATTACTCGGAATTACTTTGCCTCATGCGCGTCATCTTCGCTGCGTTTTCTCTCACTTTCTGTACATTTTCTGTCCGGCAAGAGAACAACAAGAGAACCAACACATTACTACTGTACACTGGTAAGGTACTTGCAGCAGGAAACGCACCTTTTGGTTGTTGAAAGATGCAATGAATTAGTTTTTTTCTGGTGATGGTTTTCATGACAAATTAAGCTGTTATGCTAGGACAGCTGCTTTTTCTTTTTCGTTTGGGCTTCTCACACTTTGTAGAGATGCTTCGTCGACATGCTATTTTAGCTATAACTTTGCAAAAAAAAAACATGCTGGCAAAAAAATGTCTGAGCGCTTCTTTTTTTGACTTAACGTTAGTTAGTTAGTCATAGTAACTAGTCCAACAGACGGTGTAAAAAGGAATTCGCCTACTTGTGTGCAAGTTAAGCCGGTGATGTATTCTACATTACAAATTGTTGGCATACTTTTCTTTATTCCCCATTCAAAACATAACTTTTATTTAATGGGGTTGCAGTTACAGCCATTTACAGTTTATTCTGTATACTGAATAATATACAGAAACGTACTCTGAATCGAATATACTGCAATTCCACTTCAAACAGGCCTACGATTACACATTAACATTTGATGTTGGGTATGTGTAGGAGTAGTAGGCCTACCACTAGAGGGGGTTGACACTTCTAGACACAGTTTAACGCATACAGAGCACTTACCTGCCCATGCTGTAATTATCTAATGTGTGTAGGCCGACTTTAGGAATTCATTTAGGCTTATTGGTGAAAATACACGTATTGGCTTGGCGCTTCATTCACATCTGCAAAAAACGGCAGCAGCAGCGCGACGGCTTTAACATAATCCGGGCATCTCTTCAAGTCTGTGGATGACATCATTGATATTGTCAATGGTGTAAACTGAGAGAGGGCAGGGGGGGGGGGTGAGTGGGGAGAGAGAGGAGAGCAGCCAGAGGAGAGAAGCCAGAGAGAGAGAGAGAGAGAGAGAGAGAGAGAGAGAGAGAGAGAGAGAGAAGGACCTCAGTGTCTGGTTTCGGCGTTTTTCCTCCCCCAGCATAAAAATCGTGACAGTGAAAATCCTCCAGAGTCGCGGGGCTGCAGTCGGCTCGGTTCAACTGTATTTCGGGGGGGTCTTTTTCGGGATTGGGGGGGTTCGGGTCACAGATCTCCGAGGTTATGAGCCGTCCGAAGCCGCGTCGGTGCGTCGCTGTCCAGGGTCCTGAGTGAGACGGAGCCATCGGGCGACCACGGAGCCTGCCATAACCTGGTGAGGTGAGGAGGAGGGGTGGGTTGGACTCGGGGTGTATGTGGGCTAGTCAAGGTGTCTGGAGGCTTTGTGTGTGTGTGTGTGTGTGTGTTTTGGGTTCGATAAATAAGGTCCAAATAGAGTCGTGTTGGGGCGGGCTGTGTGCTTGTTCAGAGGTCCTACCTGTATATGGAGGGTGCGGTTATGGGAATTATTGCCACATTTGATGGTCAGTGGGGGATGAGCGATGTGTTTTTGCATTTAGCACCTTCCCCATTTCCTCTCCTGTGGTATCTGGGGCAACTGCATGAAGTATTCGCTCTGAAAATATATAACGTCTTGCCTGTTTTTGCAGTCCTTTGCAGCAATATTGGATCTCAGTTTTTTAACACTGACAGTATAGCAGCTATGAGAGAGGAGGAGATGAGCTGGAGAGACCTCAGGTAAAGGGCTAGGTAATGTGCAGCAGTGGGTTGCTCTGTCTTATTTTCCCTGCTCAGTGTATGTGGATGGGGTGTCTGTAGGTCTACAATGCAGCCAAGACAAAACAAAATTAACTTAGTCAGCGTTTAGTGCAACGCCAATCTGGCTTGTAAAAGCCATAACCTCTGTTGAAATAAGCCCTCGGTCAATTCCCCACTTTTAAGTCCCTATATGTCACGGCTGTTCACACAGGCTGGGGTGAGGGAAATCATGACTCATTCGAAATTTCATCAGGGGGACTCCAGTCAGAAATTGGGAGTCTATTGAGATGGCTTGTACACAGGAAGACTCCCTTGAAGTGCTTTGGGAAGAGTGTGTGATATGCTGATCCAGTCCCCCCCCCCCCGCCCCCTGCAGCTCTGAATAAATCATGTTATACTAAACTACACGCCCGGTTCTTCTTTGATCGCACCTTTTCCCCCATGCACTTTATAAACCCTTGATTGGACTACATCGTTGTCCTCTGAGCTACCAGAGTTTATTATTGTGTCCTCTGAAGGTGTAATGTCTCTAACTAAAAAAAAAAACATGGCTGACAGGAGCAGGGTGGTTACATTAGATCCTGCGTATTGAAAAATGGTTTGCTTCCACACTGGGTTTAGTCACATAAAGTCAAGCTGGAAGTGAGCAACATTTTGGTTCCTAGTTCCAGTGATTCAACTCAGGCTGCACTACGTCACTGCTTCGCCTCGGTAATTTGCACTTTTCATACTTTCTCATCTCTGCTGTCAATTTTTTCCCAAGCTTCCAGCATTATTTTCTTTAATGATAACAGCCGCACCAAGGCTCGAGGCTTTCAGTTTAAAGTCTGCAGCTTTGCACCACTGTCCTTTACTCTATTGATCACTACTGATTGATGACAGCTGCGTGTGTGTGTGTGTGTGTGTGTGTGTGTGTGTGTGTGTGTGTGTGTGTGTGTGTGTGTGTGTGTGTGTGTGTGTGTTTACCCCTCCAGTGAGTTAAAAAGCTCAGGAGCCATGGAGTTGAGGGTGGGGAACAAGTACCGCCTTGGGAGGAAGATAGGGAGCGGATCTTTTGGAGATATTTACCTCGGTGAGTTTGTGTTGTGTTTACCTGATATTGTTCCTTATCTTCTTTCATTGCAAAAAGTGAATATAACACATATTCCAGTTTATGTGAACAATGTTAAATAGATCTCGCTCTTAAATTCCACAGGTCAAAAGACCCTTTATGTGTTGGAAATGATTGACATGCTGTAACTACATCGCTGGCATTTCTCTCCTCCCATCAGGTTCTAACATCGCTACAGGAGAGGAAGTAGCCATCAAACTGGAATGTGTGAAAACCAAACATCCACAGCTTCACATCGAGAGCAAATTTTACAAGATGATGCAGGGTGGAGGTAAGAAGCATTTCGGGGATTTTGAAAGCTTTACTAGCACTTTACACTGAGAGGCAGTGAAGAGTTTAATGGGTGCTAAGGGGTATTTGGAGCGGGTAAGGGGAATCAACAGTGATTCCAGTTGTTTTGGAGGCATTGCAGTGCATTTAGAGATTTTAAAATGCCTTTCAGGACATTTAAGGGCATTTGAGGTGCATTCGGGTAATTTGGGGACACTGAAAGGCATCTCTGACTGGAGTTAAGGCGCATTTAACTCAGTTTAGGGTTGTTGAGAGGTATTAATGGTCATTCAGCAGCAGTGAGGTGTAGTCAAGGCTGTTGAGAGGTGCTGAAGCCTTGCATGGTAGTGATAGAATTAACAACCATAAGATACGACATGATAAGACTTTTTTTTTTTTTTGCTTTGAAAGAAATGAAAGGGGGGAGAGAGGGGGGAATGACCTGCAGCAAAGGGCCGCAGGTCAGAGTCCAACCCTAAACGGCTTTTTATAGTTTATTTTGTTTCTGTCGACTTTTAATGAAGTGTATTTTACTATGCTGAAATTACTGTTTATTTACATGGAGTCTGGTGGGTTTAGCGAACGCAATTTCGCAGATGTTTTTTTTTAAAGGATCTTACTCTTTAACAGAAAGGTTGACATCCTTAGAAATCCTTTCCATAAGGTTGTCAGACACTTAGAATATTAATCTGAGCCTGTCAGTGGCAAAACAACCACTTTTGTGAAGGTAAATACAAGCTGGACATTTGTCCTATTAACTTACATTGTAGCTTGTTTCGCCGCTGCCGACTGCTGTGATCTTGTTTAATACTGGACCAATGTCAAAGACTGTTGTTCCCATCAGTCACTTAGACACAAAAACAAGGGAAATAGGGTTCAGGTTGAAAAAATTGTAGTTACCATTTAAATGAAAAATAGATGAGGTTGAAAAACCTGAAAGTAATGCAAAGGTCCATCTTCTGCAGTAGTGTAAATGCAAACTGCAAGTGCAGTCAAATAAGTGAAGAAAAGAAAAGTGTGTCAGTTTTAATTGGTGGATTTTGACTTGTATATACACTCTCAACCCCGCGTCATTATCTATCAATCAGTCTATGGTTATTACGCCCTCAGTCTATTGTTATTACGCCCTATTCTGTTTCCTAACCCACTGATTCCCCCTTCCTTCCTCTCCACAGTGGGTATCCCGTCTATCAAGTGGTGTGGAGCGGAAGGCGACTACAACGTTATGGTCATGGAGCTGCTGGGCCCAAGTCTGGAGGACCTGTTCAACTTCTGCTCCCGCAAGTTCAGTCTGAAAACTGTCCTGCTGCTGGCCGACCAGATGGTGAGACAGACTGACTGCCTGCAGCCCACACTGTAAAACACAGTAGTTTGTCAGAGTTGTTCCTGAGACCCAGAGCCAATAACTGCCACACAGTCCCTCCGTAGTAACTAATTACTCCAAGAGCTCACTGAACACTATTGTGTTTCATGGAGGCTCCATCGGGGGTAATTCAGTCTTTATAAAGAGGTCCCTCAAGGTGCCCAAGGAAAAACAATACATAAACAGTGATAGTTATGGAAAGGTGCACGATAAAAAGACCACAGTTGTCTGAACTTGCACATAATACACTGAAGTCAACCACAGGCTGGGAAGTTACACCGATTTCAAGAAAAGGATGTGGCTATTTTTAGACTGGAACTAAATGGATCATTTGAAATCGGAGAATAATTCTCATCCAAACCTCTGAAGCTTGTTTCCTGGCTCGGGACAAAGCCTATCCCCTCACTATCTTGGACCATTCAGCTCTTCCATAAAAGTCAATTCCAATCTGGGACACGGAAGCTCTGCAAGGCGGAGTAATCCTCGTCATATAGGGGTCAGCCTGTGGTGTCTTTTATGAGCCTCATATGTCATTCTTTAGTCTACAACTGGCACATTTGTTCTTTTCCTCCCATTTTCTCTTTGGCAACTTTGACCTCTTCTCCTCTCCTCTCCTCTCCTCTCCTCTCCACTCCTCTGGCAATAACTAAGAATTGAACTGTCCCATTACATAAAATGACCTTTATTTATCTGCAGACAGGCTGACAGGGTTATTGATCAATAGCAATGAATCAACTATTATTTCACTGGGCAATGAGACTTGTGGCCTTCAAAACCAAACACTCTATAACTATGGGAATATAAAGACTCCCAGCATCCCAGCTCTACCTATCAAGACCAGTAGTAAAAGTAATTGATTCTCTGAAAAGGAGTAACTGTTTACCAGACATTCAGACCAAAGTACTCACTCATCTTAAAAATTAAAAAAGACAGATTCTAATTCATATATTTGTAGTCAATTTTCAATTTCAATTCAATTTTATTCCACCTTGGGTGTTTGCATTTGACCAGCACCTGCATGTTTTAGAGCAATACAGAAAGAATACTTAGCAAATACATAGCTTAAAGGACCACACCCCACAATTGCATATGCTAAACTACTGACTGAATACTTCCCTATTCTAAAGCATACCACAACATATTATTTTAGTGGAACTTTCTCCCTTATAGGCAGCCATTGACCTCCACTTCTTTTAATACGCTATGAAAATCACCTTGCAGAGATGTGAAAGGTAATCCATCACTGTTAAGATGTCATTACTTTTTTTGTCAAAATTCATAATTGTAGTTTGGTTTTGCAGCTGTGAGCATGGGCTGCTTAAAAAAACCCTCATTGTTGGTGCATTCAGGGACACTGTGACATTTGAGATATTATTGTTGCCTGCTTAAAGTCAGTCTTTTAAAACACTCAAATTCATAAGCAGTATGATCCTTTTTTACGTTTTCCATCTGTTAGTTTTCGTCTTCTAGCTTAATTTCAAAGCAATATAACATATTACAGTAATAGAATGCCTTTTGGTAGCTAATCTTGTATGTCAGAGCATCTTTTTTCAAATAACTTTAAACAGTTCCCGATTGCAACATGCATTATTACATGATAATGTTATTGTGTAACTGTGACAAAAGATTGATTTTACACATGAAGACCAGTTTACATGTCAAAAGGAGTACGACTCATCCTATGAACTTTGGGGTTAAGATGTGGGCATCTATGTAACAAAGTACCATATTGAGTTGCATTATGGGGGTTGTAGGGTCCAGTGTTTTTTTTTTTTTTAGCTTAACACATACTCAGGACTAACAGTCAAGATATCTCTCCCTCTGCTGATTCGACTTTGACCATTTCTTTTTCAAATCTGTCTGTTGTTAGTCCTCCAACTTTATCAAAGTGCAGTGCTAAATTGCAGGAGTACCCCTTTAAGACATTTTGTGGCTCAAGCCAGGTTCAAGTCTCTCTAAGTCGATTTTTTTTTTACAGCTTACTCACATGAAATTACCCCGGGGGATTCCTGAAGCGTCTAACCCGAAAAACTAGCTCTTATGAATTGCACTTTTTATCAATGGGCTAGAGCTTCTAAAATCACTAATACTCTCCTTTATCCCAACGAAATCCTGTTCCCCATCTCTCATCCGTTCCAGATCAGTAGGATTGAATACATCCACTCCAAGAACTTCATCCACAGAGACGTGAAGCCTGACAACTTCCTGATGGGGCTCGGCAAGAAGGGCAACCTGGTCTACATTATCGACTTCGGCCTGGCCAAAAAATACCGTGACGCCCGAACGCACCAGCACATCCCCTACCGTGAGAATAAGAACCTCACCGGCACCGCCCGCTATGCCTCCATCAACACCCATCTGGGCATTGGTAAGACAGCATCCACGCAGAGGTTGGCCAAGATACTGTATCTGTGCAGGTGTGAATGTGTGTGTTCTGCTAACCCCACTGTGGTCAGTGCACGTTTATTGATCAGGACTGGATTCTCAGAACTGCAGCCTCCTTTTGTTTCTTTTCCTTTCCTTTTATCTTCTACCTCTGTCTTTGTCTCCTCCTCTTCCTTTTCTGTTTCTCCCCCCTGAAACTTTTGCCATTTCATGCATTCCTCCCTTCTCTCTCTCCGTTCTGTTTTTTCCTCCACAGAGCAGTCGAGGCGAGATGACCTGGAGTCTCTGGGCTACGTACTCATGTACTTCAACCTGGGCTCTCTGCCCTGGCAGGGCCTCAAGGCTGCCACCAAGAGGCAGAAGTATGAACGCATCAGTGAGAAGAAAATGTCCACCCCCATCGAGGTGCTCTGCAAGGGATACCCCTGTGAGTAAAGCCAATTTAAAAAGGGCTTTTGCAATATTTCTGTCACAATGCTTCTCAGAAGGCTTGCCTCCTCACCTTAACAGCTTTGAGTCAAATTCTTTGTACAGTATGTGCACACATACTTAGCCAATAAAGCTAATCAAAAATTTTGATTTCTCTCTTGTCATTCCCAGCTGAGTTCTCCACTTACCTGAATTTGTGTCGCTCCCTGCGGTTTGACGACAAGCCAGACTACTCATACCTGAGGCAGCTCTTTAGGAACCTTTTCCACAGACAGGGCTTCTCCTACGACTACGTCTTTGACTGGAACATGCTGAAGTTTGTGAGTGGCTCGTCCAAAATTCAGACCTGTCACGCTCCGTAACAGTTATAGTAACAGAACGCTGTGGGCGTCATGCTTTTGCTTGTCTCGCATTGCCAGATCTTCCTCCACAGTGCCGCGGAGGAGGTTCTGGCGAGTCCACACAGCATTCCGGGATGGGAGAAAAACGTGTCCAATCACAATCGTCTTGAGCCACGGTGCCGCTGCAAAATAGCCTTGGGAAAGGAACTGGTTTTGGTGGAACATGTGTTCGTTCAAAAGTTGTTTTAGTCGTGCAACAGAAAACTCAGATTGGACAGATAGTCCAGCTAGCTGTCTGGATTTACCCTGCAGAGATCTGAGGAGCAGTTAACCATAGTCCTCAGAAATCCACCTGAGTTTAAAATTACAATACAAAGAAAGCAGTAGGTAACGGACATCCAGCCGAAAAGAGTGACTTCCGGCAGAATTTCTGGCGGCAACAGAGCAATCCCGGAAGAGGAACGTCGTGGATATAGACTATGCTTTTGCAAACTACTTCCAGCGTTGAGGTGTAAAAGCCGTACGTTCACATTTTGTCCTGTTTCTCTGTGTTTCAGGGGGCCAGCAGGACCGCAGAGGATGGAGACAGAGAGAGGCGGGAGGGAAAGGAGCCGGAGGAGCGAACAGGAGGAGGCCAAAGAGGAGCTGGAGGTCGAGCTCTGCCGCCTGGTCCGAACCCTTCAGCAGCCAACAGAGTCAGGAACGAGGCCGACGCTGCTCCCTCCAACCCGGCCGCACGTGGGGTCCAGCAGTCAGGTCAGGATGTTGTTTGCGGTTTTGGCGCTACAACTGTAACAGACTGAAGGCGTTCAATTCAAGCGCGTGTCTGTCTGTGTGTGCAGGTAACCGCTCTCCTCAGGCGGGGCGAGCAGAGCGAGCCGAGCGAGAGAGGAAGGTGGCCATGAGGCTTCATCGCGGGGCGCCCGCCAACGTCTCCTCCTCTGACCTGACTGCACGTCTTGACCAATCACGCATCACTGCGTCACAGGTAGGCAGATTGTGGCTTTACAGGTTGAGCAAGAAGAAGAAGGGAGTTGCTGCATGTTTTGAACTTAGGGGTTAATAACACATGTGTACCGAGTTGACCGTTCTTTGGGATATGTTTTCATGCTAATCGAACGTGACCAGTCGAAACGACGAATTCGTCATTCGTCTGATCACGACTGTTTTCCCAAGATGGCGCCCGCCTGTATACCGAACGGTACTGTCTTTTTAAACTATGTTTTGAATAAACTGTCTGTACACTTACAAAGTTCTCAATGCTTCGGTTTACATGTAGGGACCCTCATTATGCTACCGTGGAAGTGTGGTGCTATTTTGAGCCTTGTTTAGCGGTGTAGAAAGAGCGATTTCTTTTTACTTTAGCATGCCCCGACAACTAGCGTTATAAGCTAATTAGCGGTTTGCGCTACAACTGGTCACATTCGATTCGCATGAAAACCTATTCCAGAGAACGGTCGACTCGGTACCCATGTATTATTAACCCCTAGGTTCGTTTTGCGCCGGAATTGTCCTTTATGGTGGCGATTCAATGGGCACAGTGCTAACAAACAGTCCCAGTCATCACTAGTTGCAAGTGCAAATGACATGCTTTATGTAAATGTAATGCTGCATGCACCTAATATTTAGAGAAGGTGGTGACCTCTCATTGATGCAAGCTGAAGGGGTTTGTGTGCTTCCTGAATCCTTTTTAGCCATGCTAGCGGCCATGCTAGTCGCTCGGACCACCACTCTAGTCCAGATTGAAATATCTCAGTAACTGTTGGGCTGATTGCCATGACATGTTGTCCAGACATTCATGGTCCCCTGAGGATGAATCCTACTGGCATTGGTGATCATCTTACTTTTCCATGGTTCAGCATGTCAAAATTTTCACTTATATGTGAAATATCTTGACTTCTATCTACTTGATGGATTGGCACACAACTTGCCATGTACACGCTATGGTTTCTTTATTTTAAAAGGCAACATTTGCTCTCTCTTTTTGCACATTTTTTTATCCGGACAAAACCAATGTCAATAAGTGTTTAATACTGGTGTTATTAAAGTTATCAAATACTCACACACAGTTCAGTTTACCTGTCATGGGGACTTCGGCTCTGCTTATGAAAACAGTTGTTCTGTTCTGTGTTCTGTGGTTCTGTTCTGTTATTATTTTTCGCGGTCCCTGGATGCTATATCCTCACAACTTTGGTGACCCCCTGACTTTTCTTGTAGCGCCACCATCAGGTGTGTTTTTTTTTTTGTTTTTTTTTTTTAAATCTGTCCAAATCTGACCTAATACCTGCATTACCAATGCCATTCCCATCATTCACAGCTGAGGTGGTATGCTAACCCGCTAAACTAAGACGGTGAACATGGTAAACATTTTAGTTGTTTAGCACCAGCATGCTAGCATTGTCATTGTGAGCATGTTCTTAAACTGGCATTAGCTTGGAACTCAAAGCACAACTGTGCCAAAGTGCATCTTTACAGAGCCGTTAGCATGGCTGTGGACTCTTTTTCTTGTTATTTAAGAATTTACAAAACTCAACCATAAATAAACTGCAGCAGATATTGCTCTCTTTTCATATGTAGCATTAATTGCTTTTTGTGTGTGAATAAAATGAATCAGAAGGATTTCTCTTTACATTTGACTGCTGACATTGGATTCTCTGTAATGCTTTCCACTCATGTTGATATAAATCCATAATTCATGATGCCAAATATTGGAGCTGGGGAATTATTCAAACATAATCTACTCATAATTACCGCCACCAGTATATTGATGTGAAGAGTTTTTGTTACTGTGCTCAGTTTAAGTCTGACATGATACAAACACAGAATAGACTAATCCACCAAGGCCCAAAGCCTCTTATAATCTATAATATGTAATTGGACTCTCTCCAATGCTTCTTCATTTATTAGGGATCATGTCTGCATCCTGCAGTAATGTCACCAGCCGTTCTAAATATCCAGGCTGTCTTTACATCACTACTCATATAATCTCACATGCACTATAACAATTTGGTGGAGCAGATGTTTCAAATTCAAATAGATGCAATCTCAATTTACACTGTACAGTCTGAATTTGCATACATTGACTATGATGCAGACAAAACAAGCACATTTGCAACATATCCTATGATTTTTGAAAGTTGTAAATAATTCAGTTCAGTTTTGGTAGCCGTCCACTGATCCCCAGTGAATAAGATGACTTTATGGTGGTTTTCTGATTTAGTTTTTTTCTGAGCTTGCTCTTTCTGGTCCAAACCTTTATTCAATTCCTGTGCTTCAATTTTCTCTGTGGGTCTACCAATTTCTAAAATGTTTCCATGCTAGCAGAGAGGCAAACTCCTGTGAAACAGCCAACAGATCACAAACATCCATATTGTGATCAAATCGCCGGAAAGGAAAACTAAACTCAGGATGTAAATCGAGAAGTAAGAAAGCGTACAGGATATGGGCATGGAAGAGCTCAAATTCTAAATATAGTTTCAGGTTTCTGTCTTCTCCCTTTGATCTGCTTCAAGCTTCTCATCTTTCCCTCCACGCTCAGGTCAGTGTGCCGTTTGAACATCTGGCAAAGTGAGTTCCTCCTGGCTGGCCTGCAGGTCAGTGGCAGGTATGGACACACACACACACACACACACACACACACACACACACACACACACACACACACACACACACACACACACACACACACACACACACACACACACACACACACACACACACAAATATGATTGATAAAAGACACCAGTTATTAATCAAATAGACTTTTAATAAGTCAAGTACATTTAACATTTAACGTGACATTTTTGATGAAAAGATTTTTTTATTCTAGAATTAAAAAGTTGGTATTTTCCCTGTAGAGTGAATGTTGCTCGTCCTCTTGCTATTGCAATTTAAAGCAACGCAGCCACAAACAATGTTTTTTATTGTGTAAGAAATGCATGTGATCATAAAACCGGGTGTTCACAAATGAGTTGATTAGTTGGTTTTATTTTGTTTAAGCTATTCTGGAAAATGTAGAAAATCGAAAAAAAGACAGAACATTTCAACACGCTTAACATTATAGACCAAATTGACTGAATGTACCATTGTCACGTTAACAATAAAAAAGTATTTGAGGTTGGATGCAAAAAAGTCCATGTCGTAATGCCCTGTATTTACAGGATAAGTCTTCTTATTCCCCAAAAAATAACAAATGATTGTGTCTGTATCAAAGCCTATTATATATTTATACTATTATATCGCTATACTTTTATTCATGTGTGCCATAGGACTCCATTGTTGTCCAAAAACTATTTAAAACATCAATGTTGACATGCACCTTCATCGCCATGAACTTATATTTTGAGTCGATCCTACATACACAGTCCTGCTGTTGTAAATACTCACTAGGGCATCTAATGTGCTGATGATGAAAATAGTCACCAACAAATGCGCCATTTACTCTGTTTGAGTAACTACCAGCTTTTTTAGCCCTTTTTAAAAATGAAAGTATATATGTGTGACCTTCAGTAGGAACCAAGGCTTTGGGATGAATGCCACAGACAGGGTAAAGAAGTCAGAGAGTTTTGGGAGACTGACTCAGACTGAATTGTTTGTATCATTTCAAGGAAAATATAGAATATTTCCATTTTATCCTTTCCACAAGCTAAAAGCTGACATTTCCCTTCTGTGTTTTGTTGTCTTGTGGCTCAGCAGCTGCAGGGTATCAAATACCCCTTACTTTTCAAATGGATGAATGAAAACATGAATGAGTGGAGGAGAACAAGAGGAGCAGGAGGAAGCGTTTCTGACCCTTGAAGAGGGGATGGAGGCCATTCGTGTGTCTGTCAGTATGCTGTGTGAACAGTGGTGACCGGGGAAGAGCCGAAAGGAACACTGACATGATAGAAATCAGCGGGACAAACTCTTGGCTGGAACTGGACGGTACAGCTTTTTTCAGGATTTGGCCAGAGGGGGAAGTGGGTGAAACTACACACTGGGCCCGCCCCTCCTTCACGCATATTCAACTGTCCATCGACTCAACTTGCAGAAAAAAAACCCATCAAAGTGCACAAAAACGGACAAAATTTCAGTTATTCTGTGGTTTACACCTGTGATAAAATCATTTGAAACGAAAATCAACTATCAAATTGATCATGTTTGAGAGCTACATCTGCTGCTTATGGTGTCCTTGATTATAAATAAATATGTAAACAACTATGGAGATGAACATAAAACAAAAGTGTATTCAGGCCTATCACAGATGTGACAGGAGAATGCTTGGAAATGGATCAAAGAGAGGATCAGAGGAGGACGAATGAATTAGAGAGACTGCGGGGAATTTAGTGAATGGGAGCGAGGCTGCTTATTGTCAACAAGTGTCAGTGACTGTCTGTGTGTTATTGTCTTTAATTGTTCGTTTTGCCTCTAGATTTGCTTCAGAGAGCCCGAGGGCTGGAGGAGGGAAAGGTGACTGTGTATGATGAATTACCCATGAATCATCACAGAAGACTTGTCCCCAATTAGAACTGTCTCTCCTTCAGCACACTTGTTACTGTCTTACCTATGAAAGCCTAACAAGGAAAACCATGCTCGTTGAATGTGGAAAGAGAAGAAGGAGGAGGAAGACTGCTTTGAGTTGAGGAGAGATTTAAAAGGGAGAGCCATGAGGATTGTATGATATGATAAAGCCTAAATCCAGCTTGTAACTCCAGGTCTGAAAAAAAAGACTTGAGAAAGTTATATGACAGTGGTAGTTTGTTCTTTACTTTTGCTTTCTGTTTTTGTTTTATAATATATGTAAAAATATGTAGATACATTTTGCCAGAATGTGACAGATTGTTTAAAGATGGAGGCTGGAGAGAAGAGTACTGTTTACTTCCTGACAGCCCTGGGTGGGGGGGTGAAACAGGGATTTGTACCATTAAACTTTAGAGTCTGCCAGAAGTGTGTGTTTTGGTTTCCACTGTGGCAGGCAATGACAGAGAGGTTCTTATTCATATTTTAAGGAGTGTTTTTGACCCAGGCCTGTCAGGATGGACGGATGTCACTGATGGGAATGAGCTGCCTGATGTCCTGTACATTTCTATCCCATGCTTCGACTTTATTACTATGATATTTGTGTATATTTTCTGAATCAATAAAAATATACACAGCTTATACAGACTTCTAATTGATTGCAAAGTATTTGACCATTCATATTTATTATGTGATCCTTTTTTTCACATTTCCATTCCACATTTGGCTCCTTTTGTATATGCGTATCTTTATTAACTTCATTTTCTTTTTATTTACACTATATGTTGTATGTGTTTATTGCTGCTGTTTCAAGTTCTTTATGACGTTATCTTGTAAAAATCTTTTTTTTTTCTAATACGTTGCGTTGATTTTCTTAAGATAGGAGTCATTATATCTGATTGCCTGTGTAAATCAAGGCAAGGGAAGTTTATTTGTATAGCACATTTCAACAACAATTATTTATGTAAGACAGAAATGTACGGCGCCCCAGACATGACATCCGAAAAAAATTAAACAATTTATGACCACGAAATACTAATTTGTGGCCACAAATTAGTATGTTGTGGCCACAAATTACTATTTTGTGCACACGTTATGCCTATTTCGTGGCCACAATATAGGTATAATGTGCGCACTAAATATTATTTCGTGGCCACGAATTAGTATGTTATGGCCACAAATTAGTATTTTGTGCGCACATCATACCTAAATTGTGGCCACAATTTATTTATTTGTCCCACATGTCATGTCTGGGGCTCCGTAGAAATGTATTAAGAAAATATCTATATAAAAAAGAAGATGCAAGGCACAGGGCAATATAAAAAGCATAAAACATACAAATAGGATTTTAAAAAGACTAAAGCTAATTCAGATGGGGAATGGGGACCTGTCCCAGACGATCTAAGAGTCGATTGTCATTGTTTTCGAAAAGCTAAAACTGGGACTTTTTTTTTTTTTGTATTTAAAAAGTCTGATTCATTTATTTAACTGGTAATTATATTTCCTGCAACTGGTTTTGAGTTTCTGAGTGGCCTATCTTTATGAGAGTACAATGAGATGTTGCTGGAGGACCTCTTTAATGTTTTAACCAAAGCCCCAAATTGAACTCAATAGTTGGCCTTGAATGTCCTAGGAAAAGAAATGAAAAACAAAGCTCAAACTATTTATTTTTTTAAATTGAAGTTACATGCGGTAGGCTACTGAAAAAGAACAGTATGACATAACAAAAGTACCAATTAATATTATGGTTAGTATTTTTTTTATTATTATATTTTTCATTTTATGATGGTTAGTATTTTATGCCCAAACACACAGGACAAGAAGTCGTAAACTAATAATTCGTCAATGTGTGGACGCTTGTGGGCTTGTACACCTTACATACATCAATGCTTGTACACATCACCCCCATCGCCAGTGCTGATGTAGCCTACCTTTATGTGCTGTGTACCCATGGATGTATGGCTGTACCGAGAATAGACAAATAGACCCGCGCATGCTCAGTGTCCAATGAACAAACCCCGCCTTTTTCCGGGTTATTAATGGTAGTCTGTGTGTGATTGGCTGAACCGGCTGGTTCTTTGTAGTGTGGGCGGAGCTCCTCTGATCTGCAGTTAATCCGACAGGATTGGTTTGAAGGCAGCGGACTGGAGCAACAGGAGCAACAGGAGCGGAGAGGAATGACGGAGTTCACTGTTTTAACTCCAGAAACACGGACTTTAGACGATGTTAATGTACAGAAAGGAGTACTAAAAGGATAATATATACGTTTTTAGACATGAGAGACTAACTTTGGAGGTGAGTTTTTGGGGGAGACGCAGAAGTTGACGGGGCAGTCCGCCGAGGTCTCAACATGGATGTCCGGGGAGCAACGGTGCGCTCTGACTGAGGAGGAATTAAGGCCGTTTCTGGGTTATTTCTGGTCGCGAGTTTGTCTGGCGGAGCTGAGGAGGATTTAAAAATCAGCAGCCTATTTACCAGGTGAGCCTAGCCTCTAACACAGGTTAGAAATACTTTGCTTTTAACACCTTTTTTTTAACCTGACTAATAAAGTGTATCTTTCTCAATTCTAGGTTTAAAATTCAAGTCTGAGTTGTTGTGGCTATAGACTAAACTAAGGTAAGTCTTTTCAAGCTTTGCTATTTAAGGTTCATTTATTTGAATTTGAGTGTCGTTTCATGTTTAGTCAGATTTACCCGCAGCATTAACTGACAGCCGTAGGCTACAATAAAAGCACTGGTATGGAAGTAATGCTAAAGCAAAGCCAGAAGCGGTTAAATGTTCTTCAGGCTTTCTGTTGGATGAACCCCAGAGTTGCTGTTGCTTCTGTTGCTTCAGCCAGTATTCTAATCCAATCTGGCTAACCCATAGCATAACTTTTTATGAATTATAAACACATCCTGTCTGCCCCCCATCACCCCTTTCCATATGTTGCTTTGCTTTATTCCTAATCCTCTATCTCACTGATATATTATTCCCCTGTGTGTGTGTGTGTGTGTGTGTGTGTGTGTGTGTGTGTGTGTGTGTGTGTGTGTGTGAGTGAGTGAGTGAGAGACTCACAGACTGACCTTTTTTGCCTTTTAAATGAAACACACAGATGCCCCTCTGCTTCAGCACAGCATCATTTCGCTGGCACTGGCATTGTGTATGTATGTGTGTGTGTGGCTGCTGATGCCTTCACTTCTCCTTGTTGACATGTAGAGCTGCTGATCCCTGGCAAACTAATACAAATGACCTGCTGTGTCTCTCTCACTCTCTCTCTCACACACACACACACACACACACACACACACACACACACACACACACACAGCGAAACCATAACTCCTCTCAGCCTCACATTTAAAAGTGTGAAAGCAGTCTAATTCATTTTATTGTACCACCAAATTAAATCACTTGGTTTTAATGTAATCAGTGTTGTAAAGAAAGAGGTGTGTGTGTGTGTTATAGCATTATGTCAGCCTGTCATTGTCCCTGCTGTTTTTCTGTGTGCTGCCTATGTGACTTATAGTAGCCACGCCACTCTGGCAGACGAGACATGATCAGTCAGAATGAACGATACCCTCTCTCACTGTCTCTCTTTCTCATCCAGTGACCATTTATGTTTTTTAGCACTTATGTCCACTCTTTTGTTATTTCAGCCCTATACGCCAGCTGTCTGTCAGTGTACAAGAACAAACGTACCCTGAGAACTAGACAGTGTCACCTTGGAGACGGTGACGAGCTACAGCTTACGTAACGTGTCTTCTGGCCACTTTAAGTCCAGTCCTCTTCAGCTGCAAGTGGATGCGGCAGCATATACTGTATGACGTGTTTTTGTCCATCCTGAGCTAAATTTGGTCAGACTGAAGGCGGTTGATTCTTGTTCGACTCACTAGTCAGATATGGAAACGCACGAATATCAGAGGTGGGAAAAACGTTCCCAAAACATTTTTTAGGTCCATTCTGTTGTTTTGAGTCTGTTCTTGTTTTTTTTCTTACTTCAGAAGATAACTGGACACATCCAGGTTTTTAGAGCACACATTTGGAGTTTGATTGCAGAAACATTTCAGTGATTGAAAACATAACTTAGCTTTAAATACCAGTGTTGTTTTTTTTCGTCTTGTCAATGAAACAGCATTTTCTTATAGATCTCACCATTTGTTGTTGTTTAATTATCATACAAGGAGGAATCATCGAAGCCTAAAAATACCAGAATGCCTTGCAGCTAAATGACTTTGCTTTCTGTTAACGTCAAGAAACGGTGGAGCGTGTCAGCTACTAAATAGTAGATGTTTGGGCATGTAATCTGGCAGTGGTCAAATGGCATTCTGGAGATGTAGGTTAGTTCCAAAAATCGTTTATTTCCATACAGTCCCACACAGATACCATTATACAAATGACACACACACATCCTTGACTCATGGCGTAATGTTGACCTGTACTGTATCTGTGAGTCCTCTATCTATCAGGCTATCTCTGATTACACATTACATTGATAACAGAATGTGTGATCTATATTTCAGGTTGATGATTACTAGTGGAAATGGATGCTCATACTCAATAAATTGTGTCACAGCGTAGTCACTGTTAGAAATGTTAGAATGGACACACGCACGCACGCATGCACGCACGCACGTACGTACAGACACCTTATCTTTGTTCTGTGTCACTTCCAGATGCTGAAGCTGATGAGGCGAGACGTGCCGCTCTCAGAGAGGCTGGGGGATGACGCTCCTCTGGCCGCAGCCCCCGGCCCCCTGCCAACGGCAGCCCCAACGGGCCCCAACATTTCATGGCTCCCTGAAGCCCCACTGCTGAGCCCGGACCAGCCTATCTTCCTCATGACTCCCGCAGCTCAGGCTGTGTCTGGCTTCTTCGTCTGGACCGCACTCATTCTCACCTGTCACCAGGTAACCGCTTCCAACCAGCAGAAGGAGAGAGAGGCGGTCAGATCATCATGTCTTTAATTCTACTTGATACTGTTTTATTTACTCTTACTAATGTAAACTCGATTTGGCGTGCGTGCGTGCGTGTGCGTGCGCGTGTGTGGTGTTTCCTACAGGTTGAGAATTTACTTGTGGTGGGTGGCGCGGAATGTGACATCGCGGCATCATTTAGAAAGAAACAAACTATTTACAATATTGTACAAGTGTAGCTGTGCTTTATCAACTAAATCTGGTTGGTTTGTCAAATAAAATGTATGGTTCAGCAGATTAAATACCTGATTGACGTTACCCGGAGCTGAAATGTTTGTATTAAAAACTTAACCTTAAACCCATACTATGACTCCTACAGAAAGTTACATGTTATTATAAATCTCAACACTGGTTGTGTCCGAAATCGCATACTCTGCACTACATACTCAACATGTATGCTATCGTTCAACATCCGCTGTAATTTTCAACGTCGCTTCCTGAGAGCCGCCTTGCTTTTGGAGACGTGTAACCGTGGTAACCCCTGCCGAGCTCAGCTTTAGCGGCATCGCCAGATAATGCTTAAATGACTGAAAAAAGGTAAAGAACTAGACCAACAGACGTTTAAATATGGAGAAACGTAAATGAAAGCGTTTCAGACGTTACAGAGCTGCCTTGGTTGCTGTCCGTTTGTCTGTTTCGAACGTTGTCGTTACTACCGCATTGCATTGTGGGATACTTATGCCGGTGTAGTGTCCAGTGTTTGCATACTGTAATATCTACCGGAAATAGTATGCAATTCACGTACTTATTGGTCTAATACTAAGATTTCGGTCATATGCGCAGCGCGCAAGTTGACGAGGGGGCGGGGCTGGAGGCTGCTGGTCTGTGTGTTTTTAAAAATGTAATTTGGATTTTATCTACCTGGGTGGGTATCAATCTACCTGGGTGGGGTGCCCAAGTAGAACCTATGAATGGGAAACACCGGTGTGTGTGTGTTTAATGCACAAATGATGTCATCCTGCAAACACACAGACCTAGAGAAGGGCAGGGGTTGCTTGGCAACATTCCTCGGCAGGTGTTTGTGATACAGAGCATAAATGCACACACACACAGTGCGTTTCACTATCTTTGTGGGGACCCGTCATTGACATAATTCATTCCCTAGCCCCTTACCCTAACCTTAACCATCATAACTAAATGCCTAACCTTAACCCTTACCCTCACCCTAACCATAACCTAATTCTAACCCTAATCCTAAAACCAAGTCTTAACCCTCAAACAGCCCTTTGAAGTTGTGGGGTCCAGCATTTTGGCCCCACAAAGCTGTCCGGACCCCACAAGTATACTGTATTCCCGGTTTTTGGACCCCACGAATATAGTGAAACAAGAACACACACATGCACACACGCACACGCACACAGGCAAAGGTGAAACTTGATCCAGGTGGATGACAAGCCTGTAGAGTCAGAGGGGTTTTTTTTTTCACACTATTCCTGGTGGACGATGTAGGTGAGGTAATGTATTGATACGCTGACCAGACAGCAAAGGGACATTAATGATACACTGTATACAAATCTGAATATTCTCAAGAATCTATATCCTCATAATGAAATATAATAACAAGTTGCTTTTTTAGTTTCTAAGTCCTTTTTTTTTTTTTTTTTTTTTTTTAAGCTCCCAAAAGCTCTGCTCCAGCCTAACTTGTAGACTCGCTGTCTTACCTTGCTACACAAGTGTTTAAGCCCTTTGTTACAGGCTTACTCGTCTACAGCCATAGTAAGAACAGGGAAGCAGCTTTTTCTTACTTATGCCGCAAAGCTAAGAAATATGTTACTTTTAATCCAACTTTAGCACCTTGCGTGTAATTTTGTTCCGACGCAGTGCAGATGTTTTAAACTTTCATTTTCTGTCAATATTTAAAGCGTCTCCTCTGTCTGTCCCAGATCTACATGCACCTACGTTTCTACAGCTCGCCGAGGGAGCAGCGCCACATCGTACGGATCCTCTTCATCGTTCCTATCTACGCCTTCGACTCTTGGCTCAGCCTCCTCTTCTTCACCAACGACCAGTACTACGTGTACTTTGACACCGTCAGGGACTGTTATGAGGGTAAGGACATGGTTTCGTCCTCTGTCCCGTCACAGCTCAGTCCCTGACTTATACTGATGATGCAGTTTTATTAATGCCACTGATTCAGCAGACAACAAGGGTGAGGGCACAAAATCAATGAACTGTCAGCTTTGACAGTACCGTACACAAGAGAAGCTCTTTGCTTGTTGAATGCCGTTTTGGGACCTGGAATAAAGACCGATTTAATGGCTATTTTTTTTTATTCCATGGATAGATTTTTAAAATCATTTCCACCACCTGGTTTTAATATTATTTTGAGTTGAGTTAGTGCAACTGAAATCTAGTAGAAGGGATGTAAACATGGAGCAATGGCTTGCTGCTCACTGTAGAATATGGACGGTGTTTATTTATGTCAGGTCAGAAAAGTTGATGGTGAGCTGGCAGCTTTGCTGAGCCCATGGATGACGCAAACAAAACAAATGCTGCCTGATCTCTGAATCTTGGACGACTCTTACGTCTTTGAATTGGCAGAAAGGCAGCTGACTGCCTCCGCTCCTCATATCTCCAGAGTTGTGACGTTCAGGATAGAAATGGGCCGCTTCACTGTGAGTGACACCTAGCACAGGCGTCAAGTCTCGTGTCAGCGAACGGATGATGTCACATGCATTCAGCTGTGGAGTGGAGGCGCTCTATGGCTACATCCAAACAGACAGATGGCTCTCCTCGTCCTCCTCCTTTTTTATCCTCCTCTCTTGACATTACCCTTCCTCCCTTCACTGTTTCCTCCCGCACCTGCGCCTCACTCTCAACCAAGTATTTCTCTTATTGTCCGCATCTTCTCCTCTCTTGCCTTCCCCTTCCCACAGTGCTGCCGCTGAGCCCTGCCCAGGTCTTTTCCTGGGCAAGGATGGCCGACCTGTTGCATGGCAACCGCGCCTGCAAATCTTTCTCATCAACCAGAGTGGCTGCATCAGATAATGAGTTTCTCTCGACCAAACTTACTGCAAAGTTCCCATTCTCATTGTATGTAGGCCTACTGTATTGCCGTGGCAACTAGCACTGCCGCCGGGGTCCGTGGAGAGAAGGGAAAGAGCATAATGGTAAACAGCTGAGGCACAGTGAGAGCTACGCACATCAACCAGTTCTCACCACTTGGCTCTGTACGCTAGCTGTTGTTAAAGTCAGACTGTGAGCTGGCCGTTATGGAATCTTATTACCTAAGTATTGTCTAACAGGAGACCGACGTCAGACAATAGACAACAGGTGTGTGTGTGTGTGTGTGTGTGTGTGTGTGTGTGTGTGTGTGTGTGTGTGTGTGTGTGTGTGTGTGTGTGTGTGTGTGTGTGTGTGTGTGTGTGTGTGTGTGTGTGTGTGTGTGTGTGTGTGTGTGTGTGTGTGTGTGTGTGTGTGTGTGTGTGTGTGTGTGTGTGTGTGTGTGTGTGTGTGTGTGTGTGTGTGTGTGTGTGTGTGTGTGTGTGTGTGTGTGTGTGTGTGTGTGTGTGTGTGTGTGTGTGTGTGTGTGAGCTGAAGTAAGAGTGAGAAAAGGAAAATATAATAACTCTGCAGCAGATAACTGACGTAACAAGAGCCATTGCCAGCAGTGCAGCTGCTTTGAAAATCAGTGATGTGACACAACACTGCAACACACACAAACATCCTCCTGAACCTTTTACACACACAAATGCCATGGCAAACACCCAGGATACATTACATTTTCACAATTAACTGATATACACTCCTCATGCCAAACCTTATTTGACCTCACATGCACAGTCTTCTTGAGATGAGAGTGTGTGTGTGTGTTAACAGGATTAGTCTGGCTGTGTTTTTATGAGCCCTTTGGTCGTCATCACCCTCTCACTGAAACAACACAGAGGAGAGATCATCCACTGGCCACAGGAGACAGGCAGGTGAAGATCAGTCACGCAGTGCGTGCGTGCGTTTTGATCTTCTAGCCTCGCGAGATCAGCCTTGAGATTCTCGCCCAGAGAGCAAAGATGTTTCTGCAGCTCGAGGCCAGAAACAAATTCCTACCATCATTTAGGTTAAGTGTTCATTGTAGAGGGAAGATTTATGGTTAGACTTAAGCTTGTGTAAGCCAGTGAAGGGTCCTCAGGATGGAAACACAATCCGTGCTTTCTGTTCATTATTTTGTTACATATTGGATAGCATTTTATTGAATCTGAAGCCATTATCAAATTCATTTAGGGTTAGCACCTAACAGTTTTAACTCAATAGTTGAGAATTAAAACTCAAAGATGAATATCCAAAGAACTAAAACTCCAGTTGTATCAGGTTATGTGTGCCGTTTAGCTAAATTGCTTTGTGTATGGTTGGGCATTGCTCTTTGCCAGTGGTGTAGCACAGAAGCCTAGGCGCTGTACCTATGCAGCCTTAAGCGTGAGTTATACTTCTGCGTAAAATCTGGCTACATCCGTAGGTACGTGGAGACATGGAAAATGTAACAACACGTCACGGCGACGCACGTCGTGTCTTGGCAGCGTTGCATTTCTCCCGACTCATTTCCTGGTTCTCCTTCTCCATAAACAACATGAAATCAAGGAGAGGGTTAACTTTTCCTGCTACACATTTCCCTCCTTGGTCAGAAAGCACAGAGGAGACATTTTGTTTCTCTCACTATGACTCTAGAGTCGCTTCTCGCTCCGAAGCTAATCGCCGTCACTCTCTCACTTCTCCCTCGCTCTACCACACACTCTCCACACACACCCACATGCTGGCTCGACGCACACACACCAACGTACAAGTATGAACTTCAGGCCACTTACGTAGGCTACGGACAAAGCTCTGCGTGGAGCCTCCGCAGGACCATAAATCACGCTTTAGTGGACCCCTTCACCCTTTTAAGACATCCACTCTCATGTCTGTACATATAACTGATTCAACGTATTGTATAGTTAATGTATTTACACCATATTAGTAGACAAAAATTCAGACTAATAAGTAGTAGTGTTTCATATATATATATATATATATATATATATATATATATATATATATATATATATATATATATATATATATATATATATATATATATATATATATATATATATATATATATATATATATTATATATATATATATATATATATATATATATATATATATATATATATATTATGGAATTCACGCCAGTCTAGAATTTTTTTTTTTTTTTTCTGTCAGCAGGACTGTCGAGTGTCTGTTATCTAAACTGCTAAAGTCAGTTGAACAGGTTAAGTGAAGGTAACATTGTCAGTAGCCTACTGGTGAGTTTATGGGGAATGAGCACTCCACCGGGCTCAGGAGTTTAAAAAAAAAAACGGCCTTTTAAATCCTACATTGCTTATCAGCATCCGGTTATAATGTAACAGATTAATTTGTCATGCAGTTAACACGCCAGTCTGTTTTTTCTTTTTTCTTTTAATGAAATCTAAACTCCTGGGCCGGCATTTGCTCCTGGCATTCTTCACCACTGTTTTGGAAGAAGAAAATAACAGGAGTAGCCAGCTTTAAAAGTGACTGCTTCTCTTTTTAAATAAGTGCTGTGCGGTGGATCTAATTCAGGCAGATGTGAGGAGTGGTTCACGTGGATTTTCGAAAGTAACTAAGTAATTTGGTGTGGTGGTAGCACACCTCTGGACGCTGGTCTCTCTGGTGTCCACAGTTCATCCCCGTCACCAGCTCACGGTCAGCAAGACACTTGAGCCTGACGTATCTCATCTCCAGAGCGTAGAAACCCGCCTCATAAGCACACCGCTCTGGGGTCTCCAGCACTTCCATCTCCACATCCAGCACATAGTCTGTTGAACAGCAGACACAGGACGTGCCAGCCAAAGCCAAGAAGTTTGACTTTTTAAAGGTGCTGTAGGTAGGATTGTGAAGATCCAGGACTTATCCAAAGAATTTGAACATCTACAACTTCTCAGTCCCTCCCCCCCTTTCTGCTAAAGCCCAAACGGTCCTCTAAGCCCCCCCCCCCCATAAGAGAGAATGAATGCATGTGCCTGAGCAGTGATTGGTGATTAGTGCATCTGAACCGGGAGCAGTGGATTTTTGCAAATCACACTACAGGCTGTAGGTGGTGCCAGAGGAGCCATATATTTTTTTAAATGACCTGCTTCGTGTAGTTCTACTGGAACATAGGGTCAGTTTCAGCAAATATGACAGAAAGTTAGTTTTATAAGGCTTACCTACTGCAACTTTAAGTGTTGAAGTGAAGGCACATGTGATCTTTGTCGGCGAATGAGAAGAACCTCCCATTGTTGCAAGAATCTCGATCCAGCCTGTTTCCCCTCTTGCCTGTCAAACGATGGCAGGGTGGTCTCAATGGCGACCGCCCTCTGTTTGACTGACTCTAGTGATGGTGTGTACCTGTTTTAGACTTTGAGGTCACGCCTTCGTACAGTTCCTGAAACTGTTGGTGTGACATTTTTAAGAAATGGCATGGTGTCTTGCTGAAATACGTAGTCAAATGTAACCTGATTGGTCTGTACCCAGTGTTATCAGCTACAATCAGCACAGTGTGTCAGAAACGTCACATATAAATAACAAAGGACTCTGCAATAGGTTTGCTTGCAGATGTCAAAGCAAGTGTGACAGGAAGTGATGTGTGTTTGGGGGGTCTGTGGGTGACTGAGTCACTCATCTGCTGTACCTTTTTTAGTTTGTGGTTTTACAGTTTAAACCGTTTTCTCATAGTTTCCAACTGCAGCTTGACTATTGTATAGGCTGTACAACAAGTGCTGTTGAATCTGTTTTCACACAGGCTACATTCAGTTGAAATGTGTTTGTCACAATTATAGTTCAGGTGACAATTTGAAGATTGTAGCTCAAAGCAGCAATCCAGTGAGCACTTACTCGGTCATGGAGGAAGACATTTTGACTTGGCTCACTGTCACACTGTCATGACTTACTGGGACACTTGAATCCAACAGAGCCATCTTTAATGCAATTAGTAATATTTTCCTACAGTGACAAGTTAAAATTAAAAGACCAATAATGGAAAACAACCAAAAAATAATTGCTGAATCAGTTATTGGAAAAAAAGAGAAAAAAACTAGCTTTATAACTATTTTGTCATGCATACTCACTTTTATTATAAAGGGAGTATAAAATTCCAAAATCAAGCCAAGGGCCAAACAGTAAAACATACTGGTGGCTTGTGAAGGGCTACCATGATTATAATATAATCATATATATATATATATATATATATATATATATATATATATATATATATATATATATATATATATATATATATATAAAATATATATATAATATAATATAATAAAATAAGTAAATAATAATAATGGAGATAATAACAACCAACCCTTTCTCTCCTTGTTCTTCCCCCCCCCCCCCCCCCCCCCAGCGTTTGTGATTTACAACTTCCTGAGTCTGTGCTATGAATACCTGGGAGGAGAGAGCGCCATCATGGCTGAGATCAGAGGAAAACCCATCGAGTAAGTCTCCTATTCCCCCAGTTGAAGGATTAGATTCTAACAGGCCGCGGAAAAACCCCAGCATGTAACCAGGGTCTTTGATAAGCAAATGTGTTTACATTCAAAGCACATATGTTCCATTTTTCATTTTATTATTTTTTTACTGCTCTTCTTGTACATGCAATTCACCAGAAGTATCAGAAACAGCATCAAGGGCGCCCGGATAGCTCAGTTGGTAGAGCGGGCGCCCATATATAGAGTTTGTAAGTTTATTTGATTAGGACCTGCGGCCCTTTGCTGCATGTCATTCCCCTCTCTCTCCCCCTTTTATATCTTCTGCTGTCCTGTCAAATAAAGCCCTAAAAAATGCCCCCAAAATAATAGAAACAGGGTTGTACATGTACCTGTAATCAGGGCGTTTTGTCCCATCAGGTCCAGCTGTATGTACGGTACCTGCTGTCTGAAGGGGAAGGCCTACTCCATCGGCTTCCTGCGCTTCTGCAAGCAGGCCACTCTGCAGTTCTGCGTGGTCAAGCCGCTCATGGCCGCCATCACCGTCATCCTGCAGGCCTACGCCAAATACAAGGACGGAGATTTCAAGTAAGTGCTGCAAACCGCAGAGGTAGACGGGAGGTCTATCAGCTGATCCTGGCTTGACCTTTGGGTTCATATATCGCTTCTGATTGGTGGAGCTGGTACTGAAAACCTACGAGTAGGGTTGAGTACCGAAACCAGGTTCCACTATGGAACCGGTTCCTACGCAACCAGTAGGGGATCGGACCGGATTACAACGCACATTTCGGTTCCACGTAATGTGTCGACTGAAATATTTTCCCTCTGTCGCTCCGAAACGGACGTAAAAATATCACCCTTTCTCTGTAGTCTACCGTTAGCTAGCTACCGTAAATGTAGGCTACTTTTAAAATGCCATATTTTCCCTCTGAGCTCACAAAAACAGACGTAAAAGCATATTAACCCTTCACTGCACGTGATCGCTAGTAAACCTATTATATCTTTGATGTCATTTTTCAGTTTTTCAAAAATCTGTTTAGGAATCGTTTTAAAAGTACTGGTTCGGAATCGTAAAAATCCACACGGTACCCAACCCTACCTACGAGTAGTAGCTGTGTCGCAAAAAACATAAAAATCAGTTAACAAAGATGCCATCAAATTTCGGAAAAAAAAACTTGGAACTTGTGGAATATTCCTTTTTTTTTTTTTTTTTTTTTCTTTTTAGATGAATTGATTGTCCCAGACTGATCATCACTCCCTCCCTTAATCGTTTCAGTTTGGGGCATTCATCTCTAATTGGACATTTAGCACAACCTGCAACAACAGCAATCAGAACCAAACCTACCTCTAAATCAACACCAACACAACTAACACCGTTCTCTCTGACTTCTTCTTCTCTCGACAGTGTTGCCGGCGGTTACCTGTACGTGACCATCATCAACAACATCTCGGTTAGCTTGTCTCTGTATGCCCTCTTCCTCTTCTACTTCTCCACCAGGGAGCTGCTCAGCCCTTACAGCCCCATGCTCAAGTTCCTCATGGTCAAGTCCATCATCTTCCTGTCCTTCTGGCAGGGTACGCCACGTCGCACAGCATGCTTTCTGTTCACACACTGTATGTACGTGAAGATAGTTTGATCTTCATTATATACCATCTTATCGTTTGGGGTCAGGCGTGTTGCTGGCCATCCTAGAGAAGTGCGGCGCCATCCCCGAGATTGACTCCGTGGAGGTGTCTGTCGGCGAGGGGACGGTCGCCGCCGGCTATCAGAACTTCATCATTTGCATTGAGATGTTTTTCGCGGCGCTGGCTCTGCGCCACGCTTTCACGTACAGAGTCTACATGGACAAGAGTCTCGACTCCCAAGGTGAGAGAAGAAAGGCCACTTAACAGCACGATTTCTAACACTGCATGTCTTACAAAAGGAAGGATCTCAGATATTCTAAAATAGCATTTTCCATTTTCACTTCCATTTCTTTCCATCTGTTGCATGTTTTCTCCCTCATCCCCCATCTTTCAACCAAAATTCTTCCCCCTTTTTACTTATATTTTTTATTTTCCATTGTTTTTCACCTTTTTTTAACTTTTTTACACTCTTCTGCCCATCACTCGTGTTTTTGTTTGGGCCGGTTTCTACACCTCCTTCTTTATTTGTCTCTTTTCTTCTCTGCTGTGCCATAAAGGACCTGTTCCTACATATGGAGAGTTTGGTAGGTTAACCACTGGTGCTGTTTACTCCACATTCCCCTAGTCACGCCCTTCTCCCATGTATTCATCAGTTTCTGTTTTGTTCTATTTTTATCCATGGATTTGAATGTGATTTAACCCTTGTGTTGTCTTCTGATCGACCATGCACTTGTCTTTCTGGGACAAAATTAACACTTTTTAAAAAAAGCATATTTTGACTCATTTTCTGACGTTTTTGTCACTTTTTTTTCGTCACTTTTTTCAATGTTTTTGTCACTTTTCCCCCCCACGTTTTCGATGCTATTTTTCACTAGTACCAACTTATTACCAATAGTTTTACACGTATTTTTTGGAATTCATGGTCAGTAAATCTCATTCATAGGAGATTATACATCATTTTGAAATGATGAATGATTTTGACTAATATTAGAGGAACGTATGTTGGTGGAGAATCACAGACTTGTGTATCTCAAAGTTTAGTTAGGTTTTGTAACCCTTTCAATTTTTTCAAATGCTATAAAATTGAATACCCACAATTCAATGAAAGTAGTAATCGAGTACTTGCAATTGTACTTCATTTTTGGAGTAATTTGGATAAAAAGAAACCATATTTCTGATATGCAAGTTTTGAGAACGGGTCAAATTTGACCCAAGGACAACATGAGGGTTAATCGTTCCCATCCTCTTTAACTTTCCTTTTATTTTTTATTTTTTTTTACCTGTCTACATCACTGTGAAATGAACCATTTCCCCTTTTTATTCCCTCTCTCTAAATCACATCCACTGTCCCTTCACAATCCCCCCCCCGCCCCCCATTTCTCCTCCACCCATTCCCTCCTTTTGTCTCGCTGTTTAACATCCTTCTAAATCACCTGTTCTTCTCTGTCGTCTGTTTTTCGTCCTTTTCATTTCTGCTCCCACCCTTCTCTCCTTCCACTAAATCACTCCTCTTCTCCCTCTCCTCTGACTCTATTCTCTCTTCTTCTCCTTTCTCCCCTCTCCATTTGATTTGCCACATCGCTGCCTAAATCACCATAAACCCACCCTCCCATAATGTTTTGCCTCCTTTTTATCTTTATTTTTTTTCTTTCACTCTTGTCCTTCCTTTCCTTTTCCCTCCCTTAAATCACTCCTGGGCCTGTCTACACCATGTACGTCCTCTCCCCCTTTCCTCTTCCTTTAAACCTCATATACTCTCTTCCACCTCTTCTCCTAACCTCTAACTCTTCGGTCTGGTCCGCCTCCCACCCCTCCCCCCCGCAGGCCGCTGTGCCCCTATGAAGAGCATCTCCAGCAGCCTGAAGGAGACCATGAACCCGGGAGACATGGTCCAGGACGCCATCCATAACTTCTCCCCGGCCTATCAGCAGTACACACAGCAGTCCACGCTGGAGCAGGGGGTGCCGCAGCCCGTCTCCCGCACGCACAGTGCCGTCAGCGGCCGCGGCGACACGGAGAAGACCCTCCTGCTAAGCTCTGACGACGAATTCTAGTTTTAATGGCGGATGGTACTTTATCCTCCTGTGTAGCCGGCCCTCTTCAGTGTGTGAGTGGTAAGAGAGGTGTGTATTTCAATGTTCCTGTTACGGAGACTGATCATGGATGCAAGGATCTTCCTGCATTACCGTTTCTGCACCCACGTTTCCCCGAGCGTCTTATTTAGCGGGAACACTTTAAGATGATTTGGTTATAAACCCTTCTCAAGAAAATGAAAAGGCCCGTGTTAAGTTTTCAGGAAAGTCACACTCTTACATACTGAATCACGCTTGACTTTTGGAAAGTTTCCTGGCTTGCCTAGACGCTTCATTTCACATTTCAGCTCAGTCATGTGGCAATGCAATCATCCTAATGGATGTTCTATTTTTTTGTCCTGGGCCTGGATTGGTTTTGCATTTTGAAGGCCCTGTTGTTGTTTTTTTAGATAGACATCATGTTCATCAAGCCATGCAAATCCTTTTGTGAATTTAAAACAAATATTTAGATACAAATTTGCAACAATTGGAACAAATTAGTTGGTCTGCAAATACATTCATGTAACAGAAGAAGAAGAAATCCGCCATAAAAATGTTTTACGAAGTCATAAACCTAACGTAGAGGAAATTGTAAGTGAGCTGGGGAGGCCCTGGTGTATTGTGGGATTTAAGGGACACCCTTCACTGCAGTGTGGGGATGGATTTAAAGGGAAACTAAGTGGAAAAGAAAACACGAGTTAATTTCAGTTGTATGGCTCAGGAGAGCAGATTATAGATTATACAGTACAGCTGCTCCAGGAGGAGACGAGCAGCAGCATCAGAGCCAGTCAGGATTACGCCGGGGTTACCGGGCCGCTATTTGAGTGGCCGGGATTAGAGTTTGTGCCGGTTCACTCAGGGAGTAGACCTCTGCAGGACACAGTGTAGGTTAACTGGGTTGAGGGAAAAACAAGTGAGGAATATAGGTCAGTAGATGAGCTTCATCGAATGAATTAAAGCATTCCTTTGATAACACACATTGAAAACCCCCAGAAAGGCTCCATACACACGTCATTGTTTTAGTCATTTCATTTTAAGTAGTACATTTTGAAATATCCACCCATTTCACAACCTTAAGTTCCTGATTGGCTCCAGATACTTGAGAAAGACTAGAATCCATCCAAAGCAGGTGTGTTTCTGCACTGGCCCCTGACACACCCACTGTAGTCACTTCTTCGTCAGCCAATCAGGTTTCAGTATTGTGCGTTGTTTTGCTTGTAAGGCTCGAGGTCATAAGCTTAGCTTCAGTTTTTTGCACATTTCACAGTTCTTATCCTGAGCTCGTTGAAAGCTTAAAAAAAAAAAAAAAAAAAAAAAAAAAACTGAATATTAGCACAATAATATGGGGAAATATATTACGTCTACCACATTTTTATTTTATGCATTTACAGTCAATACTCAGTTAAAAATAACGTGATGTGTAAACTTGTTACATTTCTTCCACTTGGATGCTCTTCTGTTCTTCTTCTGCGTCTTTTTTTGCTTTCTTTTTCGATTTAACTTCACCGCAGGCAGCGCTGGTTATTTGTTTTACACATAATTGAAGTTCTTGAGTCATGGCGATTCTGCTGACGTGTTTACTGCAAGTACTGCCACCGCTCTGCTGTAGCTCCTTGTGAACACCAGGGGGCCGCGTGGAGACCACATGGACACATTCCCACTCTTATCAACAGGCAGACAGCCACTTATCACACACTTTAGGCTTGGTGCACGTGTAACTGCTTTGTCTGAGCACTTTCCTTTTTGTCTTCTCAACACGCCCCAGCCTCAGACAGTGGTCATGGGTCTTTCTTTTATTTCTGCTTCTGCCTGACATAATATTGGTTTTAAATAGGACAGAAGCCATGTCTCTGCACAGGAGCAGTGTCCTATTTTTAGACTTTGCTGAGTGTTTTCTGGGTAATTGGGTTGCTGCATTTTGACATGGATACAAAGTGGATTCTTTTTAACATAACTGAGCTTCATCCCTCTACAAATTCCCCTGTATTTCTTTTATAAAAGCACTGGTCAGTTGATTGTGTTGCAATTACGGTACACTACAGTTTCTTATCTATATAAATGCATTTTAATGCTGAACCATTGAATGACAGTGCCGATATTTTTGGGTTAAAGACAATTTTTTTTTTTTGTGTGAGTTGGTTGGTGTGCTTCTTTGGATATTGTATTCATTATCAGGGTGGAAATGAACCGATGCAAGTTTTTTTTTTTTTTTTAAATTGAATTACAGCTCCTAAAGGCAGGTTTCCAATTTGAAAGCAAAGTTGACCGTATATTGTACTGCACTTTGAATGCCATTATTCACTTTCGAGCTTCTTCCTCTTTCTCTACGTCTTCATTATCTGATGACGTGCGAGATGTGCTGATGAATCTAACTGAGGAAATGCTGCAGATGTAAATACAGCTTTCAGTGCTGTCTACAGGAGGAGGAGTGATGTATGTGGGAATAGTCATACATGTTGTAAAAATGGAGCGCAGGAGAAGAAAAGACCTACTTTTGTATTGTTACTTAATAACTGTCTTTTTTATTTCACATGACTTTTTGGTTTCTAGTTGTTTGTATATGATAAAGCTGCTCATGATGCTATTATTTCATGTCAAATGGAGAAATATCTGCAGATATATTAAAAGATATTTAGTCTAAAACAACTTTTGTACGTACACCTGTTTCACCAAAACAAGTTCTTTCCCGAGGCTACTTAGCAGCGGCTCTGCGTGGAGCTTAGCGCCGCCCATGATGATTGTGATTGGTTTAAAGAAATGCCAATACACCAGAGCACGCTTTTCTCCCATCCCTGAATGCTGTGTGGACTAACCAGACCCTGTTTAGGTGTTCATTATCAAAATATGTGTTGCCCGTTCACAGATTTGTCCTTTTTCATGAATATTTACCACCACCATCAATTCCAAGTATTCCTTTTGGCTTGAAATGTTACATTTGCATTCGCATGAACTGGGGTAGACGCTCCATATTCATGCACCATCTTGAAATACGTTAGCAGGTAAGGGACATACAGGACATACTGCTCCGCCTTTCGTGTTTTTCACTGTCACATGATAAACTCACAGGTGCTGCTCATGCTGCTAATGGGTATCGTCTCTTCCCGGCCCCGGCAAGTTTGAAGAAGGAAACATAGAGGACCACACGTATTAAAAATCCAAATTAACAGGAACAGGAGTCTTCTTCACCCAGAAAAAGAAAAAGGATATTGAAAAGAGCAAGAGAACGGCTTTTTGAAGCATGAAGGCTACCGTAGCTGTAATACGTACTTTGAACTGAATGGCGCGAGAGAGTTGATTGCGATATATGATCTCAACGCTAGATGGGAGAAATTCCCACACATTGGACCTTTAATGTATCTTCAGGTGTTGTCTTTGCAGTACTGTAACCCTTTTTTGCTAGTGAATTTCATCTTACGGGTGCTAAGTGTATCAATTTAAACTCAATTTTTATATTTAAACAGGATAATTGACCTCTGTGTACTTCTGTGGTATTAAAGGGGAACTACGCCAATTTTCAAAATTCATACATGTTATTCCTATGGTCTAAGACTGTCCACAAATATCAGTCAACATGAACAACTCTTTCCCAAATCCCAGAACTAGAGTGCTAAAACTCAAATTTGTCATGTCAAGTATAAAGTGTGGAACTGCGTACTGTCACGTCACGTTCCATTCTGTTCATTGATTGGCCGCCTGGCTAGGGATCGGTGTGTGGCCTACTTGCGCCGCCAGGCTGAGAAGTGTCTGTGGAGCAGACGGAGGGAGGCTCAGAGGAGCAGAGGAGGCTGCCCTAACAAGTTGTGTTATGTCATCGTCTCTAAATTTTTTTACCAAATGAAATGTCAAGCCTGTGGCGACGCAGTTGGATGCCACACTGACCGACGAAGGAAGAGGAGCAGGCTAGCCGACGGCGAAGCCGAGGAACACCAGGTAAGTCTCAAACCCTTACCTTCCAATCCGGGCGGTTCAGCAGATAGCTCCTAGCATCATATGTACTAGCAAAACCAAGCTCTGTTATACATTCTAGACATAACAAGAGTAAGCAAGTTCCCAGGGTTGGTAATGCCGTGACCGTACACGTTTGTTTTGTACCTAATAAAATACCCAAATTCAATCAAGTAGTCAACTGATCATATATTTTACTTGTGAAGAGCGTTGTATGGAACCATCCACATTATTTGTTTTGACAGAAACCCAAATTTCGGATATAGAAACTTTTTGAAAATAGGGTCAAATTTGACCCGAAGACAACAGGAGGGTTAATCATGTATCCAGCCAATTTGAATAGCTCACGTTACTGTACTGTGTGAACTGTTACCTTCATTAAATATTTGATGTGGAATTTTTTTTGAGGGGTGCAAATGCTCCACCACAATAAGTTGCATTTGAATGTTGCAGAGCCACCGTTGCGGCGTCTGTAGTTTGACGTTCCACTTCCGGGATTGCTCCAGTGCTGCAGGAAATTCCGCCAGATGCTTGTATTTTTGCCAATTTCCGTTTCCTTCCACTTTTTTTGTTGGAATTTTAGGAGGACTATGGTTAACTGCTCCTCAGATCTCTGCAGGATAAATCCAGACAGCGAGCTAGACTATCTGTCCAATCTGGGTTTTCTCTCGCACGACTATTTTGCAGCGGCTCCATGCGGAGTTTAGCGCCACCCATGACAATTGTGATTGGTTTAAAGAAATGCAAACAACCCAGAGTATTTTTTTTTTCTCTCCTATCCCAGAATGTATGTGTGGTGTAGCCAGACCTTACTCCACAGCGCGGTGAAGTTAGGTCTGGCAATGCAAGACTAGTCAAAAGATGTTATAGTTAACACTTTTGTATATGGGTACATTTTCTGTTTCAGAACTGAGAACACTACAGTAGAATTAAGCTCATTTGGGTATATAAAAAACAAATATTCTGTGGGTCCTCAATCAGTCTCCTGTTAATTGTCTACTTGATGACATCACATGTTTGAGACTTCTCTGGTTTCTGGCTCTGACAGAGAGTAGCTCATAGTCACATTTATTTAACTTTCCTCGGCCAAATAACATATTGGAATTCCAAGTTTAGGTGGTGTTCCCCTTCAAACCTAAAAAAATTGAATACACCATTTTCCCATAACCCCAACGGTCTAAAATAATCGGACTCTTTTCACCATCTGCCACTGTGAAAAAGTTTGAACTGTAGGAACAGAGCTTTATTTTGTGCTAGAAGGCCATCAACCCATGACAGATTTAATGTAACAAAATGTTGCATCAGGTATGTCATCCCTGTGCTGTACAATGTAAAAAAATAAATAAATAAATAAACAGCCGAGTAAACAATATCAGTGTACTGAGTCAGCATTATTTTGCATTGTACTGCACGTAAATATGCACAGAATGCATGCAAGGTGAATCTGACCGTGACTTACTGATCGATTGGTCACAGAAAGAAGAGGAAAAATTGCTTCTCAGGTTAAAATAAATAACATATAAACACGTATAATCTCACTACATATCATCTTTGGTCAAAAAACTTTAGTTTCTACTTTAAGCTCGAGTTTATCTTCTGATCCGGAGAGATAAACTTGCGCAACACATCCTAGATCCACTTCCTTTCCGTACCACGTGTGTGCATCTATTGTTCCGATCCAGCCCACAACCACACCATTTTATGTACAATATGTACAACATTTATTATAATTAATATATAAAATAGACAATGTACTTAAATTTTCACAATAGAAAAAATACAAGTAATAAATACAAAAAACATTTTGTTTTGCAAGTCTTACAAAACATCCAGCACGGTTTTGACAGATGTGAGACGTTAAAATATTGAGAATAAATGCTTTTGCCACACTGATTCATTCATATAATAGCTAAATATATGCCTCATATCTTAAGGAGTTATTTGCCAACACAGTCTAATGTGTTTACAATGCCTGCTTATAAATGATATGCTAGCACTATTCAGCGGCCTAGACCCAGGACTGTTTGAGCACACCTCGGCTGAATCAGGCCTGCCACCGATGGAGGTTTTGACGTGAATAACGCCCCATCTCTTCTCTTCTTTCCCAGCCCGCCTTGCCTACTTTCTTTCTCCATCTTTCGACAACTCCTCAGCCTTCTTGTCTCCTCCTCATCTCAATCTTTCTTCCCACATTTTTCCTTTAACATCTTGTGGACCTGCCCCACCCAGCCAGTACAGAAGTGACCTTATTTTTTCACACAAACGACATACAAATCATCATAGAAAAATAATATCCCTCCAAGAATCCACTATGACAAGCCAGTACAAACATGGCAAAAAAACAACAAAAAAAAAAAAAACACACACACACAACAAAACAAAAAATCATCATACAGCAATATGGCCATTGGCTTTGAGCATATTTCTACATAGCTAATAATAATAATTAACATTTTGTAAAGTAATCATCGTTGCCACACAACACAATAATTAGACGTGAGAATATCCCCGGACTAGTCGTAAGTAAGTACTTCTGAAAAACACATAGTACATCACAGCACTCGTTAGCTTGTCTTTTCATAACAACTACCTTTAAATACAAATAAAATATAGAATATATCTCTGATAAATGTCACTCAACATCTCGTCTCTCAACGGCACGTACAAACGGTACAAATAAGAACACAAAACGGGAATGTATGCAGAGGATTTGCGTCGACTTCAGCGTGATTCCTACCAGATGCGACTCCGCTTTTACACGTTTGTAGCAAAATGACCAACGTTTGTTGTTGGCAGTCTAACAGATATGAAAAAAAGAGAGTAAGCCACAGCAGACTGTAGCAAAGTTTACTGCACAGTAGGGATTGTAAAATGAGCCATGCTGGATCATAGCTCAGCAAATAGCAGAATCCAGAGAAACTCTAAAGAAAAATGTGCGGTCGTGAACAGACAAGAGCGATTACGGTCCGTTTTCACCCCTTCCCCCTCTTAGTTTTGCATTCTTATAACTCCAACATACACTGAAGGCACTGCATTATTGTGAGAAATGTGTACACAAGCAGTACAAAACTACTTTCCCCGTCACGCGGAGGGGTAGAAGAGGTGGGAAGTAGTGGCAGGTGAATCCCAAAACTAAGAAATGTCACATGACAGCTTGAAGGAATTCATGATTCACAAATGCAGCATTTCTCAACCCTTTTCTGGACTTTTTCTGGACTGTGTGGCCACGTTTGCTTCCCAAAATCCTCATGACCCAAGCACTTATAGTCTTCTCCCATGACCCCGCCTGCATATTAAGTGACGCCAAGGTTGAGAAACTCTGCATTAATGACTAACTAAAAGTGAATGAATCATACTTTGGGACACTTCCTTGCACAGTAGCAGAGACACATGGGCCCCGGGCTGGTTATGAGAGCCAGCCAGTAACTTCAGACTACAAGCTGTACAAGGAAAGCAACCGTTGTAGAGCGTCTGCTCTGCCCTTGCACGTTGCTGTTGGTCAGGTGCCATAACCTGAAGCGGCGAGAAGCCCCCCCCCCCACACCATGCGGTAGCACGATCAGAGAGCACAAGCGTCAGAGCTGGACTTGTTGAGCCGAGAACATGTACAGTAACTCCGGTTGGGTTGGTCTGGCTTTAGTCAGAGTACAGTTAGTCAAAGTCTACCCCCCCCCCCTACCCCTCTACCCCGCTCCCCGTGTGGACTGGGGACTGAGTGCGAGGGTTTTTGTGCGCGCTTGTGTGATGACTGCGAATGAATGGGTGCTGAACGCCTCGTTCACACTAAACCCGCTGCGTCTATACACTTAAAAAAAAAAAAAAAAAAAGGTACATTTCAGTCAACTAAGCTGCAGTGTCAGTGTCATAGAACGGCATTAAGTGGCGGACACCTCCACCGGTCCTAGACTCTTTTGCAACGGTTCCTGGCCCTTGCTTTGGAAAACTAGTCAACACTGTCACACAGGAATGAATGGCTCCTGCGTAAATAATCCTACGGAATTTCAAAATGTGAACGAGGCGTGACGCAGCGCTTAGTATTTTCCTACTAATATCGTCTTCCTGTTCTCCGGCGTGTGTGTATAGACAATTTTTTATATATATATATATATATATATATATATATATATATATATATATATATATATATATATATATATATATATATATATATATATATATATATATATATATGCGCCTGCAGGTGTATGCGTGTGATTTTGCATTGCATGTTGTGCGTCCCTGTCCACCCACCCGCCCCCCAGTCAAGCAGCTCCTTCTAGGACGGCTCCTGGTCCCTCTGTGGCTGAGGCTGTGGTGGACTCTTGACGATGGTGATGACCGAGGCGGTGTTGCGACGCGGGGCCGTGGCGAGCAGGTTGCCTCCTCCGGCCTCCAGGCCCCTGGCGAACCTCTGGAGCGCCGCCAAGCGCGCGCCGAGCCCCTCCAGCTCCTTCCTCATGCCGGCGTTCTCCGCCCCGAGCCTCTCCACCTCCCTCTGGAGCTCCGTCTTCTGCTGCTCCAGGGCTTCGCGCTGCGACACCCGCTTGACTCGGCAGCTGGCGGCGTAGCCCCGGTTCTTCAAGGTGCGGCGGCGCTGCTTCAGCTTCTGGATCTCGTCGCGGGACATGCCGCGCAGGTGGAGGTTCAACTCTCGCACTGTGAGAGACATGAGCTCGCTGTCCGACAGGACTGGCACATTTTCGCCACATTCCTGCTTTACCTGAAGGGGAAGGAAGAGAGGAGGAAATCGGAAGGGAGGGCGCATGTAGAAGGAAGAGAGAGGGAGGGGGGAGGAGGAGAAACACAACAAATGAGATTGAAAAATTACTGATAAGAAAGAGTTAAACTTATTTCCAACAATGACGCTCCCTCTTGTAAAAATAGTCAGAGGCTAACATGACTCATTCTTCTCGAGAGACTAACACAGCGTTTTCTGTCAGGCAGCGTGTTACCTTCAGGGCTTTGCTGCTTCTTTCTGATGACATGATCCGACTGTCTTCGGTCGTTCCCCCCAAAGCACCAGTCAACACAGATACAGACAATCTGCAAACACAGAAAGGGGACACAAGAAAAGGTATGTTATCACATGTGACTGGCCTGACATTTTACCATCCGCTCACAAGACAGCCAGTCATGCGCGATAAAGAAAAAAAAAAAAAAAAAGAGAACCCGCAGATCTTTTATGCTTCACCGAAACGCGCTCTCTCATTACAAACTCCGTGGTTTGATATAAAAAAAAGAAGAAGTTTTGAAAGCGACAGGCCCTTCTCTGTTTAGCTGAAGTAGTCATGAGGAAGTTATCACGCGTCTAACCTTTGGTTGCTCAAAGCAGGTGTCTTAACCAATTCCCTCAACACTTCCTCTCGCCTACTACACAACACCAACGGCTCAAAACTTTCATGGTGAAAAAGGACAGGCAACTATTGTATTGTGGGATATCTTTCTTACTGTTTCAAGTAACATGCAAAGGACTGGAAACTACATCAATAATCAAAGTAGCCCATATCAAAAATATGAGAATCATGGTCAGGTTGGTTCAGTGGGTAGAGCAGGCGCACATATACTGAGAGGTTTATGCCTCGACGCAGAAGTCCAGGGTTCGAATCCGACCTGTGACATTGTCCTGCATGTCTTCCCCCACTCTCTTTCTCACCTAGCTGTCCTGTCAAATTAAAGGTGGAAAAGCCCAAAAGAATTACCTTTTAAAGTGCCCATATTTTGGCTCATTTTCAGGTTCATAATTGTATTCTGAGGTTATATCAGAATAGGTTTACATGGATTAATTTTCAAAAAACACCATATTTTTGTTGTACTACACATTGCTGCAGCTCCTCTTTTCACCCTGTGTGTTGAGCTCTCTGTTTTAGCTACAGAGTGAGACATCTCACTTCTGTACCATCTTTGTTGGGAGTCGCACATCAGGGCTCGACATTAAGGCTTGTCCGGGACAAGTGAATTTTTTTGTAGGGCAAGTGGAAGAGAAATTTACTTGCCCCACTGGACAAGTTAAATTCAAATAAAACAAAATAAAATGCCACGTTACTTCACGTTATGTGCCACTCATTACGTCTATGTTACCGATTTGAAACAAATACATTTTCCCCACAATCCGGGGCAGCGGACTGCTAACGTTGGACACAGCGGCAGTGGGTCTAACGTCGGACTGACCGCTAACGTCGGACTGACCGCTAACGTCGGACTGACCGCTAACGTCGGAATGACCGCTAGCTGTTAAGCTCATTCTCTGTAAACGATGCAGCATAAAAGCACGGCGGTGTTAGTTATTATATAACATTAGCTTGCTAACTCCGCCTTAACGTTACCCCGTCGTTCACAGAAAACGAGCCGAATACAGATGTCACTCGTGGAAGCATGAAGTTAATTTGACTCATTTAGCGGCCGGCTCTCTGCCTCGTAACGTTACTACTCTGCTGCTCGTTTTTCAGTCAGTTATTGTAAAACCTTAGCTCCGCGACTTTCCGGATTAAATATCAGGTAATAATCAACTGTAAGGTAGCTACACCTTTTAAAAGGATCCCTTGATAAATCAGCCTCTGTCGGGTAGAAAGTTAAATTGTAGAGGAAAAAAAAAGTTAACACCAACATTTAGTGGCAAAATCCATTGTTATGTCTGTTTGTATTATGAGTCTGGAGATCCTTCTTTCTTGTTGAAGGGGAAATCTATTGTTGGGACACGTTTGTTTCTACTGAATTTTATTAATGTTAATAGTGTTTGGATGCTTTCAACGGTTTGTTCGAATTCTGCATTAGCAAAACACACAAACAAATTATAAAATGATAAATCTTTACCCAGACAAGTGACTTTGTCAAAATGACAAGTGCCTCAAAAAGTTAATGTCGAGCCCTGCACATGCGCTAGGGGTGGAACGGTATGTATTCGTATTGAACCGAAACGGTACGGGCATCTCGATTCGATACATGAATTTACACAGAGAATACACGGTATAAAAATACAACTTGCGTGCAAATGAATTAATGTAATGTGGAACTACTGTTACATACGCGTTTCTTAGGGACACCTAATCTGTAGCCCCGCCTTAGCTCTTAAGCTCCGCCTACAACATGTCGAGTCGGTCCAGTGAGTCCAAACGGAGCAAACTAGTCCCTTTCATATACAACCAAACACGGATGTACTGTAGCTGTATCCCTTCTTGCCTTGACCACAAATGGCTTCCAGGCCCATTTGCTCGACTGTTAGCTCCACTGTTAGCTCCGCCGTTAGCTTCGCTGTTTGCGTGTGAAGCTAACGCCACAATTCGTCAACTGCTCTGTGTAACCGAAGCTGCTCTTTTAACACCCCTGCTCTGTGCATTCACATATGAGAGCAGCGCTTGTCTCCCATATCACACTACTAGCTGGTTGTCTTATTTTGTTTACAAGTTCCAGATGGAGTCTGGAGATGATGTGGGGTAGCCTACTTATTGTTTACTGTTTACATCTTACTTTATACGCTTCAGGCTGTTGCAGCTAGCTCAGGGGAGAGACTGGATGACACTAGGTGGTACAGCCTGAGACATGCACAATAAAAAAAATTGCCTTCTGCATTTTTGTTATGCTTTTCCCTCCATTGTGCCGAACCGAATCGTGATATCTGAACCGAGGTATGAACCGAACCATGACTTCAGTGTACTGTTCCACACCTAACATGCGCAGTAGTTAGGTAAGATCACATCAGCTAGCTAGCTGTTTGTTTCTACAACTTCAGTAGTACAAGGCAGGATTAGCTGGGAGACTTCTTCTAAATGAGGGCGCACTTCCAACTTTGCGTGGAATACCTGCAGCGTATCTTCAAGATTTTGTTGTTGATAGATTTACAAGAGGAAAGAGACAAAAAAAAAGATCCCTTGTTTTGGCTAGTGACGTAGAAAACCCTGCAGATGTTTAACAGCTCAGGCAGGTTACATTCAGAAACCCGTATCTCACTCAAAACAGCATGGATGGGTTTTTTCCAAGTTTGTATGCGTGTGGATGCACCGGAGACACAAAATAACACCCCAAATCACCCCAAATCACAATATTGTGAATTTTTTTTTCACAATATGGGCACTTAATAATGATATGAGAATGAAACGCCAGAACTGGGTCAGCTTTCATTTACATTTTAACCGCTGCTTCCAGGAACAACCTGTAATAACAGCAGGAAGAGAGTTTGTTTGAGTCCGTTTGCCTTAACACTACTGTATTTGGAAATTTTCTCCCATTCTTCTTGCTGAACGGTTCTCACAGACTGCATGGGGACTTCCTACACGCCTCTAAAGGTCAACTCACAAACGATGTGTGGGATTAAAGTCCAACATCTACACTGGGCCAACTTGAACTGCTTTTCCCCCTTAGTCACTTCTTGGTTAATTTGGCGGTGTGCTTCAGATCACTGTAATGTTGATTAAAAAAAAATAAATGACTCTGCACTTTAACTCGAGGCCGTTTTTAGCCACATCACTTTCGCCTCCATCCTGACCAGAGCTCACAGGAGAGAAACGGCCACATGGTATGCCGACGAGAAGCTACGCCTGTTACAGCAAATCTTTTGACATTAACATATAATTGAGACCCACGAGTTCTACGTTGACATCATCAAACCACAGGGGGGTTTTCCCCACATACTGTAGAAAGTGAGAGTTTCATTTTTACTGCAACATTGGATTTTCTTTTTTTAGAGTGAGTGGGCTTCCATTTGGTCTCTTTGCAGCCCAGAAGTGGTACAAAACACGAAATAAATGTTAACAAGCATGGTTGCATGATAGTGCGTGTGCATAGAGTGACAAAATACAGTCAAATAGTTGCTTTGAGGTTGCTGAGGACCTTTTGACAGCTTCACCGATGAGCTTGCAGACTGATCTAGACAAGACCATGCTGCAGCTGAATTTCACCACTTCTTAAAGTGCTCATATTATGCTCATTTTCAGCTTCATAACAGTATTTAGAGGTTGTACCAGAATAGGTTTATGTGGTTTCGTTTTCAGAAAAAATAGTTGTACTGCACATTGCTGCAGCTCCTCTTTTCACCCTGTGTGTTGAGCTCTCTGTTTTAGCTACAGAGTGAGACATCTCGCATCTGTTCCATCTTTGTTGGCAGTCGCACATGCGCAGTAGCTAGGTAAGGACTACTAGCCAGTCAGAAGCAGAGTATGAGGGAGTGCCATGCTAGCAGCTAGGCGAGCATTATAACGTGTGTTACAAAGTGACGCACGGTCGTCACAGAAGTAAAGGCTGGACTACAATAGAGCTGTTTGTGAACAGTGTTTTCTGTTGGAGATGGCAAGTCCCTTTGGGGTGGACTTTGGGCTTTTTCACTTTGTAAACCTATAATATGCACAAAAAGATATATATATATAACACAATAAAAGAAAGGGGAAAAGCCAAAAAGCACAATATGAGCACTTTAAATAGTGTCTTTGCTGGGTGCCAGGGTGTATTTATGATCTTTTTTGTCTCTTTCCTCTTATAAATCTATCAACAACAAAATCTTGAAGATACGCTAACAATCATGCTAGTTTTAACAGCAGTTTGTGACAAAACCTTTGGGGAAATCGGTTGTTGTGAATCTTTGAATTGTATTAAAATTATAGTTTAACTAACTTGGTGTAATCATTTTAAGTTAAAGCAAGTTGCTTTTCTGCTTGCTTTCGAATGGGATAGACTGACTTTCCTGAATTTACGACCCCCAATTATGAAAGGATATTACACTTCCACAAATGGAGGTATTTAAATTTTCTATTTGAAAAGTAAAAATTTCCTTGGCCTTTTTTTCAACTCCGTGAATCATAACTGTCAAATCTAAAAAGTGTAAACAGAGAAGACTTTATTTGTGCCACTCTCCAGCACCATGTCAGGAAACAAACATGCTGTCAGACAGGAGGGGGAACCATACAACGAAAAGTCACAATTCAGTTTCATTTTGAGTACAGTTACAAAACAAACAAATTCTCGTCCTTATTCCTAATAGTGAAATTGGAATTAACTGTACATGCAGGCCGCCTACAACTCATGTACATCATGTGTTGATGTTTATCTATAAGAGCTAAAACATTTAAAAAAAGACCTATACACTGCATTTCCCGACATGCGTGGGAAGTGGAGGTTGCAGCAATAGTGGTCGTCCAACCAGCCGGCTGTGTAAACCGAGGAAACCGCCGTTTCGTAAAGTCAGGGTGATTCAGCAATAAACAGTTTGCTCAGCTCCGCCAAGCCTGCCAGTCAGTCCAAACCCAAGAAAACCAGCTGTGACCACGTCTTTCTGCGTTTGTCCAAACAGCACAGGATATCCACGTTTGTATTTCACTATAAATATCACTTTAGAGGACGTAGTACTTTTTTCAGTAACGCAACCTAAGTGAAACGCAACAAGTGAACGCAGCACTGCCAAACGCAAGCTACAACTAACGCTAGTTAGCGGGTTTTATACAGTTAAAACACCCTAATATCTATTCCGTTTTCATATTTACTGACTACATAACAAATAGCGAACACAGACAATCCTTTGCAAACTGTATTCATGAATCTAGCTAACGTTACATCCAGAATCCACCCTTATCCTTATAGGGAGAGGAGCTGGCCAGCTTGGGGTAAAGCGCTGCTGCTATAGTAAACAGCCATCACGAGTGTCCTCGACATCCATTTTAGTATGACTTTAAATAAACCATTTACATTTTTTTCAAGACATACAGTTAAAAGGGGGAAGTGTGAACCTCAGCTGGCTGTCAAATGTTACGAGAGGCATAGATATTAAGAGCGGGGCCAAATTATGCGCATCATCTTAAACATGCTAGTAACGTTAGCACTTAGCATCAACGGTTTCTGACGAGCTAACCTAAAGGAGATTAAAGCAAACAGCTGCCTGCTCACTTGTCCTTGGTTGGTTGGCAATCCCCCGGCGGATACAAGTCCTTTACTGTGTTCGGCTTTAACCAAAGAATTCGAGCTAAATATTTGAACGTTTAATATTTAGTAAAAAAAAATGAATTTACCTGCTGGATCGAAGCGACTCTAGCGACAAAATGTCAGTCCGCCTTTTCCCGGAATTACTCCGCTGCTCTCTGAGGTTGGATTCTTTCATTCACAAAAAAACACAAGCGACAATGACGTCAGGTCTAAAGAATGAGGGCGGAGCCAACCCCGCCCCCGCGTCGTACTCCGGGAGGATGTAAACAAGAAATCCCTGCATCCCAAAACTTTTCCATGACCAGCCCCCTTTCGCCATTCCCAGCAACAACAACTTCTCTGGAAAAAGATTAAAACATTGGGTGAGGCTTTAGAGTCACCCTTTATTGGCACTATTTAGCATTAGAAGCCATATGATGGTGAAGTTTCAAATCAGGCAGAATCCAACAGTAAAAACAAGTAGCCTACTAAAGCTAAAACCCACACACCCCACACACATACTCATAGTTTACAGTATAAATGCCGTCGCCTATATGCTGAAAAGTAGCCTACATTGATGGCAGAATCTTTTTCACTGCTGCAACACAGACAACCATGTTGAGTTTGTGCATTATGTGTCTGTTTTTCTAATTCACATGGAATTATTATAAGGGATGGGACTATTTTATTTTATTTTATTTAGTGACAAGTTGATACAGCAGGGTATTTATGTAGCTGCCAATGAAAATGATAAATGAAAATGTATAAATGGCCAACACATATTTTCAATGTACATGCTGTTGCAATAGTAGGCTATGTTAAAAAATTGGAGTTAGGAGCAAAGGTTCCACTTTGAACTATATTACATATTTTGAGTGAATGCCATTCATTATTTTGTTCTGCTGGTAGTCTTCATAAATCGACCAGTGTTTAGACCACCAACACAAAGAAAGTGGAAGGTGAGGGACATCCGGCCAAAAATGGACATAGGACGGAAACTCTGGCGGCACCTGAACAATCCCGTAAATGAAACGTTGTCTTTATGGACTAGAGCTGAGTTGACATTGACATTGCCATTGACATTGACCCATAAGGGAAAATGTGAATATTTTTGACTGTTACCCAGCTCTGCTGACTGGCAAAGCAGTGGCAGATGTTGCCATGTCAGGCATAAAAATGCCTTTTAACAATAGAGCCAAAAGGCGATACCCCCTTTCGCTATGTTGTTGTGCTTCATTATTGTTTTAAAGAATGTACTTGTTTTCCAACGCTTTATCAATGTTCTAACAATTTTGGGGTGTTCTACCAATCCTTAATAAGTATGCACTATGTAATAGTTCCCTAACAATGCTAATTTAGTGGTCTAACATTATATGGGGGGTTTACCAATGCTTAATGAGTGATATACCGATGAATATCAAAACACAGTTTTGAAAGAACTCAGTTGTATAATTTAAACAAGTTAAATCTAAGGTCAGGTAAATTGGACTCAATACTAGGCAAAACGAACATACATTACATGAATATTTTTAGCCAGTTAATAACATTTGTTGAGACCAATGGCTGCTATTAGACAGCCTATACGGCAGGGGCGCAGTTTACTTTAGGGTGAAGTACAAACTGACCCCTGCCTTGGTCTCGTCATCCGTCCCTGACAAACCTCACGTTTCCCCACTGTGACCTCAGACTGTCGTTGGACAGATGCACGCCTCTTAGCATTAGCTTTAATGAAAGCCGGTGGGAAATCATCAGAAATACATTAAACTGTCGGCTTTACCGTGTTTTCTAGCGACCTGTTCGCCGTGCACACAGTTTATTCAACCCGACAGAGAGGAGCGGGCTAGCAGGAGACAACATGGCTGCAATCGAGGAGCTTTCACCCGCTGCGGGCCCGGTGTCTACCCGGCCCCCCGAGGACGAGATTGACGACGATGAAGATGAAGATGTAAGTGGCTGGTCATTCTGGTGTACTTCGGAAATGTGGATGAGGACAAAAATTGAACATAGAGTCGCACTATCTTGTTTTCAGCTTGTCCTTTTCTCGGCTAAACATGGCTAGCTAGAGAACATTGAAACGTTACCAATGCTAACTAGTTAACCACTTGAGGTGTGTGTTCTGGCTCTGACAAACCTTTTTTTTTTTTAGTCTGCTGAAAGCATACACAATTGTTAGTTAAAAGTATTGTTTCGTCAAACTAGCTGTTAATTTCACTATCATGTTGTTATGTTGAAAGTTATGACAGTGGCAAAATACTTAAGCACTGTGTTAACACTAGCTAAACCAACCTGTAGCAAACTTCAGGATGGACAAACTGTATTTCCCAAGTTTATAAAGGAGCGTGGATTTATTTCTTATGCATGCTTTTATTCAGATGAGATGCTATTTGATAGCGTACTCAGTCTTTTTGCACCAAAGTTTCGTGTCTGATGTTTGCATTTGTCTCCTACAGCTGGATGAGACTCTGATGGAGAGGTTGTGGGGCCTGACAGAGATGTTCCCTGACACAGTTCGCACTGCTGCTGAAGTCTCTGCACAATGCTCTGTCTCATTGGCCAAGAAGTTTTACAGGTATGGAGGAATGTATGCAGTATGGCATGGTAGCCCAGTGGCTCAAGAGATAAACTGCTAATTCGTAGGTCTGATCCCAGCAGCATATTGATCCAGTCTTTGTTTTCTTGAGCTAGACTCACATCTTCCAAATGAGTGCACTTTATGAATTGCTGGAAGCTAATTTTAGAAATAGAAGTCATTGGCTGGTCCATACCTTGGACTGGCACATCTTAAAGTGCTCATATTATACTTTTTGGCTTTTCCCCTTTCCTTTATTGTGTTATATATATATATATATATATATATATATATATATATATATATATATATATATATCTTTTTGTGCACGTTATAGGTTTACAAAGTGAAAAAGCCCAAAGTCAACCCCAAAGGGACTTACCATCTTTCAGAGAAAACACTGTTCACAAACTGCTCCAAACAGCTCTATTGTAGTCCAGCCTTTACTTCCATGATAAACGTGCATCACTTTGTAACACACGTTATAATGCTCGCCTAGCTGCTAGCGTGGCACCTCACCCTCAAACTCTGCTTCTGACTGGCTAGTAGTCCTTACCTAGCTACTGCGCATGTGCGACTGCCAACAAAGATGGAACAGAAGTGAGATGTCTCACTCTGTAGCTAAAACAGAGAGCTCAACACACAGGGTGAAAAGAGGAGCTGCAGCAATGTGCAGTACAACAAATATATGGTGTTTTCTGAAAATTAAACCACATAAACCCTATTCTGATAGACCATCTAAATACAACTATGAACCTGCAAATGAGCATAATATGAGCACTTTTAGAAGCAAACATTAATCAGGTTGTTAACTTGTTTCAGTTTTTCCCGCTCTGCACTCTGGGTCGGTACTACCTCCTTCATGATCTTGGTGCTGCCTGTTGTGTTTGAGACAGAAAGACTACAGCTGGAGCAGCAGCAGCTACAACAGCAGAGACAGGTGAGTGTACATGTAACCAGCACCTGAGAGACAGAAATTGCAAATTATAATCGATTAATGTGCTGTATGTGACGAGTACATCAATCAACAACCTGAATGATCTCTTTTTTTCAGATCCTGTTGGGGCCTAACACTGGAATGTCTGGTGGGATGCCGGGCATGATGCCTCCTGCACCTGGCAAGATGTGAGACACAGGAAGGGCCAACGTGAACCTGAGATCTGCTGCCAACCAAACAGCGGGGCCGGTCGCAAGGAGAGACAGAGAGACCATGGAGAAGGGCAAAGAACTGCAGTTAAATAAAAAAAAAAAAATGGAAGCAAAAGCTGCTGCATGTCAACAGCATGGCATTAGGCTCACTCCGACGTATTGGATTGGCTGATGGGATTGGAGGAGGAGGATGTGATGCGTTTCTAACACTTCTCTCTCGCTGTCTCTCCTTACTCCATCATCATTCAGAGACTTATTTCCAGGAGCACTGCTTTTATTTTTTTCTTTAGGGGATAGCGGGTTCAAGTGGATGCATTGAAAGACAAAGGGTTAATTGTATGTCTTGGTGTTTGCAGTCTGGAGAACATTGCTATACCTACAGTATGTGGGCAGTTTTGTCCATGATCACGAGCTTGCTGGTTCTACTTCTATGTGGAGAATTATAAGAATAGAGTATCTGACAGACAGGTCCAATGCACTGTGGAGCACGCTGTAGACAAGGTTAACTGGTAGGAATGTGTCCCATAGATGGCCTCTTGAAGTTCTACATGCTATATGACACTCTTTTTTTTTTTTTTTTTTTTTTCTTCTTCTATGTGGCGCATTCCTGTTTGTACATTCGTAACAGTTCAAAGTTGTACTATGTATGTATGTCAGAGTGCAATGCCTCTCATTTCACAGTTAATTGTTTTTATTATATTGCTCTGATTTTAAGCAATAGATTGTATAATTCAACAATACCAGGTTCCATGCTGTTTAACAATTCAAACATTGTTGTGTCCTTTTCCATTGATAGTATGTGAAAAGTCAAATTAATTTAAGACCACACGCGTCATAAGGGTTTGGACAAATGTGGTTGTGGTGGTTGATGACGTTTTGATGCTAAATGTCTCTATATTACCCTAACATGTCCAGTCTTCTGTTCTCTGTTGCCATCTATGTGAATTTACAATCTCTTACTCTGTTCAGTAAGCAAACTCTTGTCTCTATTTTGTGTTCAACATGACTGCAGTTATTAAAACACCAAATCAAATGGATATCCATGTGTTTACTTTCAGCATGTTTGTCATTAAACTGTCCATAAAGCATTACATTATGATTTATGAATGAAAGACCAGATTAAGGTCTTATTTTATTAGACATTAAAAAGTAAGCAATTTTTTTGTTTTCTAATATTACAATTATTGTAGAGTGTATTTCTTTTCACTGATTTTTTTAATCGCAAATATATTTTGTCACAAAATAGCAATTATACTCAAATGCCTTACAAACCATTTTTAACTTTCCACAACAGGTAAAGTACAGGTGCAATCACAATGACTATGTATTGTGATTAGATGAAGGCATATAAATATGCAGCCATAATTAATGTTATGTACACTTGTGCTTGTCCTGCTGTGACATGTCAACTTATCTGCAGTGAGCGATGATGATGCTTCAGTTTGTATTAGTGTCGTTCATACAACTATGCCCAGCCCCCATGGCCTTACAAGAAACCATATCCAGAATACAGCACATTCATTTTACAACAACAGTATACTAAAAAGAGTCTAGAATATAAAAAAAATATGCACACAGTTCTTTTTAATGCCAGTGTTCATTGCTGCATTCACTGCTCTTTTTCATCTCATCGTCCTGTTGGTTGTAATCATAGACTGTATCAAAGAATCGCTATTACTAGCGATTTTTGGCTCAGACGGTAACTAATGATCATTTAAAAAAGTCAAACCCGCTACAAATCAATTCATGGAGTTGTTCGTGTTCGCACCTGAAAGCAATAACGTTACTTGCTTGCAATGCCATGATTCATATTCACTCAACTGATAAAGATATAATTTCCGACTGCACTTGAATTGGACAAAATTCCCGAATTCCCGCCAGTTTCCGCGCGCTAGCCCCTTCAAGATGAATAGAGCAATTTACGTTTTTAACTCAAACTTGCTTTTTTTTTAGTCAGTATCTAACTAATTAATAATTAACGTAGTTGAAAAAGCTAGAAACGTCCTGGTTCTGATAGTTTTACTAACAGTGTTGTTTATGTCGTGAGCAGTTGAAAAGACCAGAATATAACGTTAGCTAGCTAGCTAGTTAAGTTAGAAATTTAGCTTAGCTACTTAAAAAAGGTTAGCTAGCTAGCTAGCTAAGTTAGTTGACCTTGGCTAAAGGCCTTTGGAGTATGAACCAGCAGAATCCATTTATCTTTAACGTTTAACCTATAAGTACTTGCTAACTCGCTACATCGAGAATGAAAGCCGCAGAGGATCAGGTTGTTGAAGATGATACTTGTTTCCAGGATGATGAGGTGAGATTTCAATTTACTATAATGTTGAACTTTGATAATTTTTAACATTAGTGGCCTTCCATGACACAAAAAAATAACCACCCACAGATATCATGTCATATAACGGTAACGTTACACAACAGAAGTTAGCTAATATAAATCATTTGTATTAAAAACAAACAATTTAGGTAACATTTCAAACACAAATAGTTTGACAGTCTAATTTTTTAAAATAAGGCATTGGTATATTAATTAAAAGTAAAAAGTTATTAAGTTATGCTACTGACGTTTTTAAGGTAAAAGCTGTATTCTTCTCTTAATATTCAAGCTTAATGATACTCCTCAGCAACTAGCTACCTCATTTATATTTTCTTTTTCTCTAAACCTAACAGGAGTCCTTCTTCCAAGACATTGACCTCCTCCAGAAACATGGGATTGTGAGTACAGCAGGGCTGCCTGTGACATATAGTCAGAGTTGTCCCGTCAGATCAAAAGTCATTTTTCTATGTGAGCATCTCTCTGTCCCTCCCTCCTGTGACCACAGAATGCAGCAGACATCAAAAAGATGAAGTTAGTGGGTATCTGCACTGTGAAGGGGATTCAGATGACTACTCGCAAGGCTTTGTGCAACATCAAGGGCCTGTCAGAGGCAAAAGTGGAAAAGATCAAAGAGGCAGCTGGGAAAATGCTGGTAAAAATGGGATTTTCTATTGAAAATGTCATGTCATTCTTCAACCTGTGCTTCCTTATTCTTGGGTCACTGAATTATTTGCGAACAGTACAGAACATTTTATGTATTAGGTCATTTTCTTTACATTGTAGAATGTTGGTTTCCAGACTGCCTTTGAGTACAGCTCAAGGAGGAAGCAGGTGTTCCACATCACAACCGGGAGCCTGGAGTTCGAGTTAAGATTTACTCCTAATGTTGATAACATGTAGACTGTAGGATTTACACTACTGAATATATTTATATGTATAATTACAATTACATATACTTGAGGTGGGAGATAGTGATTTACAGTATCCTCTAGAACTTTAGATGTTTTAATATTATGATATAGCTCAAATAGTTTTCATCATGGTCTTAACCCTTGTGTTGTCTGTTTAACGCTTCTTTTCACTACCAATTATAAACACCACTAACGCCAACTTATTACCAGTTTTACACTTATTTTTGGAATTCATGGTCAGTACACCTCATTTATAGGAAATTATACCTAATTCTTGAGTTAAAAAAGCAGAAATAAATTCCTTTATGGAATCATCCAATCATCCAAATTAGGTAGTTAAAAAGAAACTCATAATTCTGATATCGACATTTTGAAAAACGGGTCAAATTTGACCCAAAGACAACACAAGGGTTAAAGGCGACACAGAGTTAATTGATATAATTTTCCTAATTTGACTTTTCTAGCAAAGCGAAATTAACACTGGACGCCTCAATTTGGTGGGTTATTTAATCCACATTACTTATGATTGATTTGTTAGAGCACCACTGGTCATAACCAAAATATTGTCACACTATCAATATCAAGGAATTTTTTGACTTCACCAGATACACAGACAAATAAAAAATGATGTTTGAAAGTTTGGTTTTCTTTTCGTGAATCCGTTAAAGTATTGCTAATTCAAAGTAAAGATGTCACAACATATATCTTTGATCTCTGCAGTAAACTTTTGGGTGGCGGTATAGAGAGTATGGCTATCACAGAGGCCTTTGGAGGTGAGATGTCTTTTTATAACAATATACTGTATATGATATGATTATATTGTTTAAATATCACTCAAGTTTCCAGCACTGGGTCAAAATGTTTACTACATTATTTCATCCTGCAGAGTTCCGCACAGGAAAAACCCAGCTGTCTCACACATTCTGTGGTGAGTAAGGAGCCTTTTGAAAAATGGCTGCTTCAAAGTGGTTGATAAAACATTGTGCAATTCAAATTCTGTGTTGTTTTTGTCTAGTCACTGCTCAGCTGCCAGGCGAGGATGGCTACTCAGGCGGGAAAGTGATCTTCATTGACACAGAGAACACCTTGTATCCTCATAATGGCAACAACCACACACCATGTGACTTGTAGTTTGGTTGATGTTGTGTACCTCAGACTTCACTGAAGCATCACATGTTTGTTATTTGTTGTCCCAGGAAGAACCTTGGCTATAGATAGCACCACAGTCAACACATTGCCCCATACATGGCATTCTACAATGTGCTGATTTTGAAAACATGTTTATGAGAGCTATTCCTCCAGTAGTTGTCATAATGTGACTATACAATGACTGCTCATGTGTGTATTAGTATATTTTCTTGTTGTTATTCTGTTTCACATGATCCTTGACTCGTACCGGTCTGGTTCCAGCCGTCCGGACAGACTGAAAGACATCGCTGACAGGTTTAATGTGGACCATGGCGCTGTGCTGGACAACGTGCTTTACGCCCGGGCCTATACCAGTGCGAACATACAGTTAATTTAGAACAGATAACTTTGACGCTGTCTTTTGGCCGCAAGGTTATAATATTTTGGTGTATTAAACTTTTAGTCTTGCTCGCTCCTCAGGTGAACACCAGATGGAGCTGTTGGACTTTGTAGCAGCCAAATTTCACGAGGAAGGAGGAGTGTTTAAACTATTGGTGAGTAAAAGAATGAACTCTAAAAGCATGTATCACATATTCATCATGTTTGTGGTTTTACTTCCACCCTTTATTTTGGTATTCTCTGTGTGAAGCTATTGGAGGGCAAGAATCGGCACTTTCTTGTTTTTCTTACGTTTAAAAAAACTGCCATACATTCTAAAAGTAGGGATTCTTCCCTAGCGTTCTCATCCCTTCAGTCTCCTTCTTTCTCCTCCCTGTTGTCAGATCATCGACTCCATCATGGCTCTGTTCAGAGTAGACTTTTCTGGTCGAGGCGAGTTGGCTGAGCGGCAGCAGAAACTGGCCCAGATGCTCTCCAGGCTGCAGAAGATCTCTGAAGGTCTGAACCAGGAGAGTGTGCTTATGTGCAAATATGTAAAAGCCACAAACATCAGCCATATTTTATCTGCCATGTACAGTACAGGGAATGTCTGCATAAATAAATATTGCTGTTTGTTGACTAATTCAGCTTTGGTGTCTCTTACACGGTGGTCTCAAATATGCATAAAGTATAAAGGAATAATGTTCCTAATAATGATGATGATGTTTGGTTTTGATTTATGTTTTTCTTAGAGTACAACGTAGCAGTGTTTGTCACCAACCAAATGACAGCTGATCCCGGTGCCGGAATGACGTAAGATTCATTCTGGAAAAAAGCTGTGCTTGTTTTGTGCTTGAAATTGTGTTTAGTTACTGACACATTGAGTGCAACATTCTTTGCAGCCTTGATGAGATGTTTATTTTTATTTGTGTCCTGTCCCTGTTTAAGGTTTCAAGCTGATCCCAAGAAGCCCATTGGTGGGCATATCCTGGCCCACGCCTCCACCACCCGTATCAGCTTGAGGAAGGGGCGTGCAGAGATGAGAATTGCCAAAATATTTGACAGGTTGTTGGCAGTTTTTGTTTATAATGTCAATAATGCAGGATTTTTCATAATACACCATTTATTTTTTCTCTAAAATAATGGCACAAAGTAATGAGTGTGTCTTCTCCGATAATGACTTCTTAATACTAAAAGGGTCTTTGCTGTAGGTTTACATTTTTAGTGTGTGCTAAAGTAATGCTCCACCCCAAACTTATCTTATGATTTGAGTATTAAACATTCATTTTCAAAGTAAACCTATCTTTATAGCTGCTCATCATCAACATAGGCTTACCTAAAGATATGAAAATGTATCTTGAAACACACCTTTGGTTGGATGATTTGATATAGTGGTGAGCATGCAGTGTATAGTGTAGGGCTGGTTTTACAGTATAGAGATATTATTTGAACTGACAAGAGAAGATGTGCAAGATGTATAACTTGAGAAAAATGTTCTAGGGTGTATGAGTAAACTAAGACTAAGACTTGATTGTTAAGGACTTAAATCTCAGACATGACCCTTAGACCTAATTAATAATTTTATTTAAAGAGTTAAAACATTTGGGACTCACATTTGCTCTTTCTTGATATCCTCTAGCCCCGATATGCCTGAGAATGAGGCTACATTTGCCATCCTTGCTGGAGGAGTTTCTGATTCCAAAGAGTGAAGGATAAAAGGAAGAGAGACACACATGTTAGCAAAGCCCCTTGTTCCTGTCAGTTTAAAGTTATTTAAGGTATTTTTTAATGGATTTATTTATTTATTTATATTAACTTCTTCAGGTTACACTGACAATCTTGGCCCTGGTACGATTGATGTATTTATTCTATTTATATGCTGTGTTGTAGTATTTTTCTTTTATAGATAAAATAAACACAAAAAGACATCCGTTTGTTGTTTACTTTTTATAGTTCATAGTTCCTGAGATTGCTCAGGTTAACTGCAGATATCCTGCTGCTGCTTTCTTGGTGTTAACATGCTTGAAAGGCCTCCAGAAGTCATGCTCAGAAAGGGAGATGGGTGTGTAGAGGTGCACCCAACCATTAACCTCTGCTTCAGCTGTTTCTGCTTGTTGGCTGTCGATGGCCTCAAAGCGACATTTTTCATGTGACATTGTTGATAAGCCTATCTTTACGCTCACTAAAAGAAGGTATACATAATGGTGTCCGTCTGTATTCAAATGTGTATGGGTATGTTTACATGTGTGTATGTATATACACTACCGGTCAAAAGTTTGGGGTCACTTAGAAATGTCCATTCCACTCCATTCCAGACAGAATACCAGCTGAGATCAGTTGCATTGTTTTTTTAATCAGGGCAGCAGTTTTCAGATTACATTATGTGCTTACATAACTGCAAAAGGGTTCTCCAATGTTGTAGAAAGAAGTGGCTGAAGAAACGCTTGAAATTCCATGATTTTTAAACGTCATACCCAAATTAAAAGTGGTACAGCTCCCATATACTTTGACACTCTGGGGTGTGCCTGATATCATTGGAAAGGTAACACTCAAGTTTTTGTTACAAGTGTCAGGGTGATTCTAGGCCTTACTGACAGAGTTACAGAGGCTAGAATGGAGTTTTTTTTATTTCTGTCCAAGTCATACATCTGTAAAATGATTAGAATACACTGCTGTAAACATATCTGACAGGTGACAGACAACACAGGGCATTAGCCACATGTCTCAGCTTACTACAGAAAAAATGAAGCCAAAAGACTCAAAAATGGATTTTATGATTTTTTTTCTACAGATATGTCTGTGCGTTTTTTTATTTCCATTTGAAAAGTGCAAAGAGTCAAAAAACTACAAAATACAACACTTCTCAAATACACAAACACACCCACATCAATTACCTTTCCAATGATATCAGGCACACCCCAGAGTGTCAAAGTATATGAGAGCTGTACCACTTTTAATTTGGGTATGACGTTTAGACCAAAATGCATGGATTTCAAGCGTTTCTTCTACAACAGTCGAGAACCCTTTTGCAATTATGTAAACACATGATGTAATCTGAAAACTGCTGCCCTGATTAAAAAACAATGCAGCTGATCTCAGCTGGTATTCTGTTATAATAGAGTGGAATGGGAATTTATAAGTGACCCCAAACTTTTGACCGGTAGTGTATGTATTTTATTTTTGTATCTATAGATCGATGATAACCATTGATGTATTAGGTGGTACCGTGATTGTACACGAAGCAGAAGTTCGGTGCTGGCCTCTAGCGGTGTTTGCAGGACATGCAGTGGCTGTACTGCACACCACTTCTCGTCGGCTACGGGATCTATACGCTTGCGAAAGCAAGGTTTAACAAAGCGATGGGAACTTCACCAAATGTGCTGCTAAGAGTCTAAAACACATCAGCAACTAAACGCGTTTTATCGGAACTATAAAAAACATCCACGTTCCCCGGCAGTGGAAAGCTTGTCAACTATGGAAAAAGGAGCGATGGACCCGAGTGACACAGCCCCAGATTCGTGGGAGCTGGAGGAGGATGCCGAGGCCCCGGCTACCGCGGCAGAGCTCCCGACTGCCTTCGCCGCACTCAACGTCAAGGCCAAGCCGTTTGTCCCCAACGTTAACGCCCCGGTGTTTGTACCAAGCTTCCTTCAAGCAAGTGCCGTAGAAATTCCGGCTTCAGACGGTGGGTGGATGTCAGACAGCTGGTTGGAAGTTAGCTTAACTTGCTAGCTTGCTTGCTAATCCAGCTAAATTAGCCTTCCTTTCTGCAACTCGCTGTGCTCAGTCCAGCCAGTTTCACAGTTATCTAATTTCCACTAACTAATCAACAAGTCTGCTAGAGTGATAGTCATGTGTTGTAACGGTCAGTTAGCTAATGTATAACAGTAACGGTCACAACAAGACGTCAAACGACCATCCTTGTCTAATACATATTAATGAAAGTTTGACATGCTTTGCTTTCTCTCCTCAAAAGGTGCCCCTGACCCAATTGCCAGCATGGAGGTGGCAGAAACAGCCGGTAAGAATCCAAATTGTACTCCAGGCACTTCATGTTCAGGTTATTAAGTTACTAATCTACCTGTCAGGTATGTTATTCACCACAGGACAGGTGTGGTTATAGGCTTGGGTGTGCACATCTACCTGCAGCCAGATTTAAAATGTCAGCCCAAACCTCATGCAGACTAGGAGAACGTGGATGCTCACTTTGAAGTCATATAGGTTCACTTATTGAGCCATATTTGGGTTGCTGGCATTGGTAAACCAATGTGCATAGGCCTACATATAATATGATGCAACATCACTTGTCCATGCCCAAAATAGACATCCCACTAGCACACACTGTGATATGTTTCAAGCGCTGCATGGCTGAGACCTTGGTTTGCTGTGTGTCAGAGCAATTTGAATGTATTTTGTTACTCCAGTCACTTTGTGCTGACTAGTTGTAATTTGCCTAAGTCAGGTTCATTCACTTTTTTTGGCCCATCCCGGAATGCTGTGGGCCTCTACTCAAGTTACAGAGAACTGGTGGGGTTTTGGTTCTTTAATATAGTGTCTGAGCACTGCAGCTGTAGCAGAGTGAGTGACACAGGGACAAAAAAAAACAAAACGGATGTAACTAGTGTGTGTATATAAGAGAAACACATTTCCGACAGGCTTATTCATGGAAATACTTGTCCTTATACTCGACTTGTCACATTTTTCTGAACATGTCTGAAAGAAAAATTATAATTACAGCATTGACGAGACTGTCGACAAAGTCAAGGCATGACTGGCTTTCTGAGTTACCAGCAGCAATATCTCACTGGCTGATTATGAACGGGAAGGGTTAAGAAGAAAATAGGGCTTTGTACATGACTGCTGGGCTGCATAATTTTATAGTCACGGAAATGGAAAGCTTATTTGTGTGTTGCCATGGGAAGATGTTTCTTCGGCAGGGCTCAGCAGATTTCTTGTTACTTTTTTTCCTTCTTTTAGTGGTACTTGTTTGCTCTGCAGAACATATCATTGATTGTGTTGTTTTAACAAGTGGACAGGACTAATGAACGATCAACTGCATACCACAGACAGTGAAGTCTTGCAACTCTGTGAAAATCTGTGAAAGCAAATTCATTTTATGTCGTCTATCCGTGAGGTCTTTATGTCACGCACCACTGTCATCGTTTTTGCAGCGGTTTAGATTTTTAAATCCAAAAATCTAGTCCAAATTACCAAACATCTGTAGAAACCTAGAAACCTTGTGGTTGAAAACCAAAGAGTAATTTGAGCTGTTGTGACAGCATATGCATTTATTTTACTTTACAGATTGGATATTGAAGTTACAGTTTATTTAATTTCATTATTTTTTTTGTAAATAGTGCCAAAAGTTTTCCTAAACTCTGGTAAGGCAGTTTAACAACAGGTTCCCTGGAATAAAGATACATTTAGAATGAAATTACATAACTAAACCTGCATAATACACAATAATTACATTATAACACACAAAAGAAACATACTGTCTACAATCGAGCATATGAATGAATGATAATGGTGGAGGAGATACAAGTGAACAGGATGACTTGACTCAGTTCTGTCTTTTGAAAATGGAATTGTTTTTTGTATGTTTAATGTGTGCAAAGGGTATCTTATTCCACATTTTTGTGCAAATGTGGTAAAATGATTTAAGTTAGCTATAAACATAAAACTGGCAGAAATGTCTCATCTTGAATGAATTCCAGGATTCAGAATCAATCAGGATTCATGGTCAGTGCAGGGTTTCATTCCAGCCCAAAAAAGTAGGTCCTTAAATAGTTCCTCCTCCTTCCAAGCTGTGGGTTGCCTGTAGCATCCAGACCTCAAAGAGAAATAGCAGGTGTACAGGTGTAGTAAATGTGTACTGTATGGTTCCAGCTCCAGTGGAGAATGGAGGCACAGAGGCAGACATGACCACCGAGGAAGAGACGTGGGAGCAGAAGGAGGAGCCGGGGGGAGGAGGAGGAGGCGGAGGAGACGAGGACCTGAGTTCAGGAGGAGCCTGTGAGGGGGGCGCGGCGAGGAACGAGGACGAGGAGATGATGGAGGAGGAAGAGGAGGAGATGCCCATGCCCAAAGTGGCTCCGGCACTGCCAGATGCCCCCAAGAAAGAACACGTGAATGTGGTCTTTATCGGTCACGTGGGTGCGTCTGATTTTCATGTGTACAGTATGTTTATTCATTTGTCTAAGGAAGATTGTGGAACGTTTTATTCATCTTCTTTTTGTCTGTTAGATGCTGGAAAATCAACTATTGGAGGACAGATCATGTGAGTAATCCAATTTGAATTTAGTTCTGTGTTGGCTGATCACAGTGATGCAGGGCTGCACAATAAATGAAAAATATCTATTTCTTAAAAAAAAAAAAAAAAGAACTGTTAAAAACATTTATGGTTATAGTTGCCACAATAGCTGTCCGCTACAGTGTAACTCACTTTTTAATGCCGCAGATGCAATAAATATGACGTCACGTCCATGTTCCGCCTGTTGTGTTAACTTTCCCTGTTTTCTACTTTCTAGGTACTTAACTGGAATGGTGGAAAAGCGAACCCTGGAAAAATATGAGAGAGAAGCGAAAGAAAAGAACAGGGAGACATGGTGTGAAAAAAAATCTTTTTCTTATGTCCAAAATCAGCATCTCTTTAATTATCATATTTCTTTAGTATTAATACATGTGAACAAATTGCAGTAAGCAGTTTTTAAATATTTAAATGAAAGCACCTTCAAAAGCGCGGTCAGTTTGACTCACCATACGTTGTTATTTTGGATGTTTTGCAGTTAATCACCACGGGAGTTCAATGTTCGTCATTCAAGCAAATATTGCAAAAGGGTTAGATTCCAACAGACTTGTTTGTTTATAATAGGGCTGTAACGATAAACCAAACCCACGATTCGGTTCGTATCACAATTTTTGACCCACGATTCGATTCTAACCTCGATCCTTTTTTTTTTTGGGTGGGGGGGGGGGGGGGGGGGTGAGAGAGAGAGAGAGAGAGAGAGAGAGAGAGAGAGAGAGAGAGAGAGAGAGAGAGAGAGAGAGAGAGAGAGAGAGAGAGAGAGAGAGAGAGAGAGAGAGAAAAACAGCGATTTTGAGAAACATTTTTTTTTATTAAATAACATTTGAAAAACCTGTATAAACTGGACACCAAAGAACAATATTAACTGTGCAAATTATTAGCAATATACCTAAGTAAAATAAATAAATGGCCAAAGCTATAACTTTATATACTGTGGAAAAACTAAACTCCATTGTGGAGATGATTCGAGCATGTTGAAAATTCCTCTTCAATCAAATTCTCTTACATTTACAAAGTGAATTTAAATGGCTACAGTTTCACAGTACTGTGCTGGGTCTGAAATTAACACTCGCCAGTCGCCAAATGTGGGGGCGGGCCGACACACCAACGCATAAACACTGGCGCGCACACCAGACACCAGCCATTACCTTCTGTTTACTGATAGCTAGCGTTTAACTCAGGCTAATTAATTAGCTAGTAAGGTGCGGTTTTTGGCAGCCAGCCTTCCAAAAAAAAAAAAAAAGCACAGGAAACAGAGTCTCTAGTTCACCCGTCCGGGAGGCTCTGACACACTTTCCGCACTCCGTGTCTGCGGACAGTTGTAGGCTTGTACCGGTGTTGATGTTCTGTGCATCGTCGGACACATGCAGCCACCTTCCTGAAACCGCTTGCGGGACTGACAAGTCCACAGCGGCCCGCGGCGTGTATGTCCCAGCCCGTCTCCAGCGCTTCCACCTGCAGGTGGTCAGCTCCGTGTCCGCTTGGTGTACTCTCGGACGGCCGGTTTAACTCGCCGGTCCTCATCAATATAGTTTCATGTGTCACGTAGCTCTTCACAAGCAGAAAAAAAGAGGAGCTTAAAACGCAACTTGCGACGTGATCTGGTCGTGAAGGATAATTCTGGGAGTTGGAAGGGGTGTGTCGCCATTCTGCCTCCTCACAGTGTCACACAGATTCATGGATCCGAGTGTCGCGCTCGCCGTTTCATATCGCATAGCGTTACAGCCCTAGTTTATAAAGCAGTTATGTAAAACAAATGAATAAATAAACAGGGCTGTTGCAGGTACCTGTCGTGGGCTCTGGACACAAACCAGGAGGAGAGAGACAAGGGGAAGACGGTCGAGGTCGGGAGAGCTTACTTTGAGACGGAGAAGAAACATTTCACCATCCTGGATGCCCCCGGGCACAAGAGCTTTGTCCCCAACATGATTGGTGGAGCGTCACAAGCCGACCTGGCCGTCCTGGTGAGATGGACAAACAACAGACCCCAACACTAACTGGCCCTAAACCTCAGACACACACAGAGATTAAATCTAATACCGACACACGTTACTTAAAGGTGCTTTACTCGATATTCAGATCATTCATATAAAAGCAGTAAATAACTATTGGCTGTCAGAATCAGAAAAGCTTTATTGCCAAGTACGTTTTTTACACATACAAGGAATAAAGAGCAGATTAAGTACAGTGGCATGTAGAGCCAGAGGTGGGGTGTAGAGAGAGTCAGGGTGGTTTCCGGGCCTATGTAGAGATATGGTGGAGTAATGGCGTTCTGAGCAGAGAATGAAGTCACACTCCCTCTGAGTGTAATCCGAGCTTTTCTGTTCTTTGTTTTGATAGCCATTCCAGCTGTGCGTGCATGTGCATGTCGGTGCCTCGCGCGTCGGTGTCTGACGCTAAAGGGCGTGCCAAAGCGTCGGTGTATGACAATTTGGGAAACGGCCCGTGAGCGCCGTTTTGAAAGCAATCCCAGATGACCTTTTTTCTGAATATCAAGTACAGCCCATTTTAATTATTCCACTGGTGAGACTTTTCACCGCAGCAAATAAGTTTAAACAAACATCCGTGTACACATCTGTGCAGCATAATCCGTTTTCCTTCTTTTATATCCCTGGCTCTCTGGAGCTCTGCTCCCTGGGGACAATAACCTTATTTTTAGTTCCATTTAAAAGGTACCCAAATTCACCAATATGTAGGTTATTACCACAGTCATTCCTGTTACTCTGTCGCAACTTCTGCTGTTGCTGTTCAGAAGTGGGCGAGCCTCAAAGGAGTGGCTGTTGGTAAAACATTTAATTTCCTATAAATTCTTCACAATAACAGTCCCCCGTTGTTTTGTTATTTACAAGCTTTTGTTATGATGCAGCAAAATCAGGAAATGTAACATGACACCTACAAGCGGACATGAAACGTAAAATAAAGCAGATATAGAAACTAAACTTGAAACAACAGAGGTTCAGTTAGAAGCTACAAACGTACTGAGTGCTGCACACACAAAAACCTCCTTCTCTCCTGCACAGGTCACGCCCGGTGCCTGCCGGTAGACATGCTTATTTTTAGCTTCATAAAATGTACATATCATTCTGTCGTGCAGAGAAAAGTTAACGACCTTCAGCACGCAGACAGACTGTAGGCAGCGCTCATTTCTTATCTATTATTTATGCAAGAGTAACAAGTGACATTTATACACACACACACACACACACACACACACACACACACAACCAGGTGAGAATGGAGCCTAACACTGGAATTATTTCTGCCTCCTTTGTATCAGGTGATTTCAGCGAGAAAGGGGGAGTTTGAGACCGGCTTTGAGAAGGGTGGACAGACACGGGAACATGCCATGCTGGCTAAAACGGCAGGAGTCAAGCATCTCATTGTCCTGGTCAACAAGATGGATGACCCCACTGTCAACTGGAGCCTAGAACGGTGAACAGGGACTGGGTTCAAATAGTTATGGCGTGTTCACGTTTGCTTTAATGCTGTGTTAGTGGCGTCTCCACATTTTGCACCAAAAACATTGTCCATCAGTGAATTATTAGAATTGGTGTTGACTGTCTGTTTTATTCAGATGTCCATTTTTATAGCTCCCACGTGACTTCCTCCTCCTTTTTGTAAAAATCCATGATGTTGTGCATTTCATATTCCAGTAAATAATTGCATCTTCTCATTACTTTTCTGCAGGTATGAAGAGTGTAAGGAGAAGCTGGTTCCATTTCTAAAGAAGGTGGGCTTTAACCCCAAGAAGGACATCTACTTTATGCCTTGCTCCGGACTCACAGGTGCCAACCTCAAGGAGCCCGTAACTGAATGCCCCTGGTACACGTAAGTCGGCTCTGTGATGTTCTATGTTAGCAAAGTACATCTTAGTACTCACATTAATTTATATTTCAGCAGTCATGTTTGAACGCATGAGTATAAAATAATGACTGCATGGTTACGGCTGCTCTTTCCAAAAAGGAAAGGTAGATTCAGGATAACCGGTTCCCCTGCCAGCAGTTTGTGTTCCTGTATTGCTACATCAGTATCACCTTTAATCTGTCTGGTAATGCGTCACTGACACAGTGTTGATTCACAGCAGTGCTGTTCTTGGCAGCTCTGTACTGTAGGCTTCTTAAACATGTTGCCACTCAACAGGTGCTTATTCTCGTTTATGATAATGTTAAAGAAGGCCAACAACATCGCGTCATGGTCTCACCTTTTCATTTGCTCAGAGTATAAAAAGACTAGCACACTTTATAAGTACATATTTGTAAAACACATTACAGTGAAGATTTTTACCAACTGTAATTAAGGAGACATTCGCCAATAATAAGTTCATTGGTATAAGTGAAGAGAAATAGTTAATTGTGCACATGGTTTTATGAATAAGCTTGTCTCACAGCTGACACGGTTTACAGGAAAGGATTAGGGTTTATGTATTTCTTTTTCTATTTTGTTTCAGTTGATGCATTGGCTTGTGTGGAGTCTGGACTTTTCTTAATGCTGGCTGGTATTTGTTTCTGCTGGTTCCCACTTAATACACAGCTATGGTTTAATTAAAACTTACATGTATACATTTGCCAAAATGCACCTGAAATAAGAGTCCTAGGCTGTCCCAAATCACATAGTAGCCCATGCTAGGACACAGTAGCTGCACTCATGAAGACATTTCTGATAGAAGAAATAAAATGTGAACTAATTGTGATTTTTCTTTCCTTACCAGGGGTTTGCCATTTATTCCCCATCTGGACAGTTTGCCAAACTTCACCAGATCCAACGATGGACCAGTCAGACTACCTATTGTAGACAAATACAAGGTAAACAGCTGGAGGCCATGTTTTTCCAAATAGAGAAAAACAGACCTCTGTAGCAGCGTGTCTTCTCCACAGATTTTTCCTAAGAAAGTGGGTGTCAAATTTCCTTTTCTTTTGGTTTTTGTTCACTTGGCCCAAATCTTTTTTTTTTTTTTTTCTTTTTTTTTTTTATATTCCCTCTCCAGTTTGTCATTCTCCTTCCTGTTGGAACACACACACACACACACACACACACACACACACACACACACACACACACACACACACACACACACACACACACACACACACACAAACTGCAGCCTCTGCATAATCAGTGCTCTTTAAGATAATTCAGCATCTTGGCACTCGCCTCGGTTTAGATGTTGGAAGCCATTCAACAGATACTGCAAGTGTTGGTGGAATTAAGTTATTTTGCAGCTCCGTCAGTTGTCCCTACATTACTGTAAGCATCTTTCCCTTTTCCACATATCTTTTCTATTTATCCTATTGTCTTTAAGTTGTTTAAATATCCTCTCTCCCTGTGATTACGCAAGAGCCTTATGTAGTGGTTATATGACTAAGAAGTCTCAAATAGAGTTCTCCTTATGAGCTGATCCGCTTTATTTTCCGAGAGCTAGATAAGAAGATTGATACCACTCTTAAGTCAGTTAAATATGTTATCTCTGTTAGCTTAGCACAAAGACTGGAAACCAAGGGAAACGGCTAGTTTTAATTAGTGAGCTTTAGTGGTGCTGGTCGGCAGATTTTTCATCTTTTTCCAGCCTCAATATCTCATATCTCATATCTAACTTTCGACAAGAAAGCATATAAGCGTATTTCCCAAAAGGAGGGCTTGATTCTCCTCCAAATTTGCATATTTTTCTGAGCATCGTTAGGCCATAGTTCTTGAAATTGTGTGGGAGGTTTTGGAACTTGAATATATTCACAGTATACTCCAATCTTCTGGACTGCTCCATACAAACATACTTAATGGGCTCAAGGTGCTTAAATGATAACACTGTTTCCACTCAAATACTAGCTGTTGCTATGTAAATGAAACTGAGATGAGTTATTATAAGACACAAGTACTATATATTGGAAAAATGCGAGAAAACGGAAGTGAACAGTTGCTTTCATACTGTATGACAACAGTATTTTACCAGCATTAGAATACTAATATTTGCCTGCTGTTATGTGAAAACCACATATCTCCAGAATGCCAGCTTTTTACAAAACCAACCATGTTTTCAGCCTCACACAAATGTATTTTTCAGCTATTGCAGTGGGCTTTTAAATTGTTTCTTTTTGCTGAAGAAATGGTCGAATTTTGTCAAACCAAGATACATGGTTTTCATTGGACAGTGACAATGTGTTGTATATTCCAGAGTGCATTAGGTGCAACGTTATACTCTGTGCACACGAGCCAGGTATTAGGATCGAAAACATTTGAAGGCAAATATTCTTGTCCCTGCCCCCAGTCGTCGTGACTTTTTACTATTAGTTTATTGATTAACTAATGAATCACTATAAAGTCTATAAAAGTAATGACTAATGTGCATCAACTTACTGATGGCTAACACTAAATTGCTGTGGTCATTCTTAACATGTGCGTGTGCCCCTGCAGGACATGGGCACCGTTATCCTCGGTAAGCTGGAGTCTGGCTGCATCAGTAAAGCCCAGCAGCTGGTCATGATGCCAAACCGGGTGAGATCTCCTCCGTATGACTTTGCTGCTTCTCACAAGGGGCCAATAAACCTTCTACTAGGAATAACTTCAAGGCCTCATTCTTGTATTAAATTGACTGCAGTCTAGATGTAAAGAAGGTCCTGTTACTGAAATGATAACGTTTCTGTTCTCACTCCAGCCATGTATCCTGTTTCAGTACAGCAATATTGTGTCTATTTAAAATATTTTAAAAGTGCTCTGTGCGTGCGTGCGTGTGTGTGCGTGTTGCAGCACACAGTGGAAGTTTTGAGCCTGCTGAGCGACGACGTGGAGACAGACGATGCAACTCCTGGGGAGAATCTGAAGTTGAGGCTGAAGGGCATCGAGGAGGAAGAAATCCTCCCTGGGTTTATCCTCTGTAGCCCTGACAACCTCTGCCACTCCGGCCGCACCTTTGACGCACAGGTACATCAACACCAGATGACCAAAGTCACTGCATGCTGGCATCTGTTTTTTTCATTGTACATTTGACTTTCAGAGTCTACACTATTTGTGGGGAGAATTTATATCAAAGTCTTCAGGTTGAGAGACTCGACTAGCTATTATTTGTTCCATTTTGATGCTAACAGACCCTCCACCACACACTATCTAGTGATATCCCAGTCTGATGCTCTATCAAAAAACACCTAAAAATGGAAAAATGCTAGAATGATTTTTGCAGGTTCCCATACCAACAAATGTTGATAATTGTCTGGGGTCTGTTTAAGCAGGGTCTTTGTAGACCAGACACGTGGTGCAAGCCGATTCATTTGAAGGGCAGCCGTTTATGCAGAGCCACTGCTGCAATGCCTGTTAGCAGCAGCACTTAGCTGTTTGTTTGATGCACAACATTGTTGTGATTTGATTTACTGTTTGGTGTTTAGAGCAAGTGTGCAGAAGCCAGAGGGCCCAACGGTTGAGAATGAGGCACTTAAAATGTGCCAGCTGATGCTAACCGATTTCATTGGTTAAAGACACATTTAAACCCATATTCTGGCCGCTTGTTTTAAATATATATGAAGATATTGAGAGTATAGATAATGAACCAATATATAAACTAATATATCCGGCTCTATTTTAATACTAAACGTATATACATGTATTATGAATATGTCAAGTCACCTGATCTTTGGACGTCGCTTTCTCCTTTTATTTCAGATCGTCATAATTGAGCACAAATCAATCATTTGTCCTGGTTACAATGCAGTCCTTCACATCCACACCTGCATTGAAGAAGTGCAAATCTCAGTAAGTTACTGCTCTACTTTCGAAACTGTTGCTGAAACATTTCACGATATTGGAGTGTGTTTTTGTTATGTATTTTATTTGCTCAGCCAGTAGTTTTTGATTGCCTGCTGGCCTTACTGAGCTGCGGTTCAACTCTTTAAATCCCTGACTGCAGGCCTTAATCTGTCTGGTGGACAAAAAGACCGGGGAGAAAAGCAAAACACGACCACGCTTTGTTAAGCAGGACCAGGTGTGTATCGCCAGGCTCCGGGCAGCTGGAGTCATCTGCTTAGAGACCTTCAAAGAATTCCCTCAGATGGGACGATTCACACTGAGAGACGAAGGTAAGGACGCTGTGGGTGTGTGAGTAAGGCAGCAAGTCAAGGTGCTGTGTAGTTACTGTAAAAATATCAAAATGCTCAATCCGCAGAGAAATGCACACAGTCCGTATTCAGACACTGTGCCTTTTTAAATAAGCCGTCAGGACTTCTGTACGGTTGTGATGTCACAACCATACTATATATAGAAGGAAAGTGCCGCTATAGTGCTGTTACAGTCATTCCCCATCTGCAATGACGGTGCAGAGACACAGCGAGCACAGATGCGGAAGACCCGGGAAGCACTGGCCAATCTGACCAATCAGAGCAGACTGGGCTTTTTTGGGAGGGGGTCTTAAAGAGACATGGGCTAAAACGGAGCGTTTCAGACAGAGGGTGAATACAGGTATATTCAGTATGAGAAAATATTGTGTTTTTTGAACATTAAAGCATGCAAACATGTTCTTATAGAAACCCCAAATACAAGTATACATCTGAAAATAAGCATAATATGGGACCTTTAAGCTAATATGTTTTGGACACAGATGTCACAGCAGAGATAATACATTGTACAGTATATTTACTTTCTACTGTTCATGTCTGGGTTATTTTTCCATTTTGTTCCTCACTTCTCTTCATACACTCCTCCACTAGGCAAAACTATCGCCATCGGCAAAGTGCTGAAGCTGGTGCCAGAAAAGGACTAAATGCAACAGTGGCAGCATGCATGGAGTTCTTCCACCTTTTACCAGAGGAGAAATGCTGCTAGAGCCGACCCAAATAGTTACTCTCTCTTTACACACAACTATGCTGAAGAGAAGAACAGGGACAACAAGGAGTGAAGGAGGTAATAAAATTGCGTCAAATGAAGAAAAAAAAAGACTGAATCACTTTTTATGATGAACAATATGAAATGAGAGACCAATTCCAGTGTGTCAGCTTTCTCATATTGAGAGCTCAGCTATGCCACTAATGTAGCTACATGCCCCCCCCCTTCTGTAATCCCACGGCGAACCGTGCAGTCGGCAGGCCACGCCATTTGTTTTTAGAATGGAGATGGATGCAGTGTAACTGAGTTTGGGGAAGAAAAACAAAACTACAGAATGATTTCATATCATACAAAAGACCAGAGTTAGCCTGTAGTTATAATTTGCAAAGTACATCTCCCGTTTTAAGAGTGGGATTAAGAATCCAGTGGACATTTTATTTGGTTTTAAGGACTGCTGTACCAAAAGTTTTTAAGTTTGGTCTCTCTCCACATGAGATGGTTTAATTGGATTGAGCTCACACTCTGATGAACCATGGGTACACACACTTACACAAACACAAACCCACACACAGCTGTTACATAATTGAAACTGAAAATAAATGATCAGGCTGCAACAGAAAGGTGTATTTGTTTTCCTTTTAATAAGTATTCCCATTTGGGATGGCTAAATCAATATCCACAGTATCAATATTAATACCAAATCTTGACATTCAGCATACTACTATAGAAGTTTCCTATCCTTTTGTTGATTCATACATTTTAATATTAATATAATTTGATGTACTTTGTCAACTCCTCAGACTAAACAGCTATTTCTTTAATCATTTTTAAGTTGCCATACGTTTGCAATTTACTAAAGTATTTTATGAAACATTCAGTACAGATATTTACATATAAAAACTGCAATATCTATATCCATCATTTTAAATTGAATTAAAGCAATCAGGAGACATCCTCGTACATATATCTATGAGGCAACCTTATTTACTTCCCTGGGTGTTCAGAGTTTTCGTACAAATAAAGTTTTTTGTATAATGTGACGTAGACTATACCAATTGCGCATGCGTGTCTACAGTTCCCACACGTGAAGCAGACAGCATGGCCGATGGAGCAGGAGTTGTGTTGGACCGGGCACAGGTAAAAAAAAAAAAAAAACATGCTTGTATTGCTACAATACATTTAAACTCTTTTGTAAGTATAATTTCGATTATTAAACGTTAACATGACTGTGATAAATTACATTGTTGTGAATCGACAGCAGCTGTAAGCTAGCTAGTATCAGCTAACGTTAGCGTGTTTGCTTGCTGGTTTAGCATAGATGCTACACTACTGTTTTTATGTTATACATTCATATCTATGGGTTTAGCAACGAAGCTAATTCACAGTGGCACAGCAACGAGTCGGAATCCCTAGAACTCTGGAAGAAAGTTTGTCGGTGGGTTTACAAAGTCTTTTGTGACAAGGGAGTTAATGTAATGTCTGCTAGGTCAAAAAGGCCGTCCAGGCTTTGCAGGCTTTCCTGAAAACCAAGTCGACCAGTGACTCCCTGTTCCTGGACGAGACTCAACAGATCAGCATGCTCTTCACCCTCTGGAAGATCCCCAAAGCGGCACAGTCCATCCGCATGTGAGTCCACCAGACAGGAACATAAAGCAGCCTTCATGCCTGACCTGTAGTTCTTCTGTAGCAGATATTGACTCTCGTCTACCCGACTTAGTTGATATTGACGTGACGTCTCATTCCGCCCCCAGTCCCTTGCCCCATGGCCAGCGATCTGACACGGACGATATTTGCCTCTTCACCAAAGATGAGCCCAACATGACCTCCGAGCAGACCCAGAGGTTCTATAGGAAGCTGCTGGAGGAGAAGGGAGTGAAAAACATCACTGAGGTATCTACCAGTCAGTCATTATGCAGCTACTGATTTGATAATTCTTGCAAGACCAGCTGCAGACAAACACATTGCTCAGCGTGGATAAATGCACAGTTGAGTATAACAAATATAGTATATACATAGTGCTGGGAGATACGGGGAAAATCAGATATCAAGATATTATTGACCAAATATCTCGATGTCGATATTGCGACGATATTGTAGGGTTGACAGTTGGTGCTTTTACAAAAATTAGACATTTTTTTTAAATAAAATTAGATAATCAGTAACGTGGATATAATGACTAAATGGGTAAAGGCCTAGAACAGTCTGGTAAGTTAAGAAAATGACATCACTTTACTGTAATGTAGCCTTTAAAACCAGGAAAAGACACATTACTATATCCAAAATCTAAGACGATATCTGGTCTCACGATATCGTTATAATATCGATATATCGCCCAGCCCTATATATATATATATATATATATATATATATATATATATATATATATATATATATATATATATATATATATATATATATATTCTAGCAAAGTTGGTTGACTAACCAGTGGCTGGTTAGTCCTAAATCTTACAAAGCCACTAGTGTTTTACCAGGTTTTTGGAAAACATTTAGGCCTCATATTGATGGCAATGTCCCTGTATCTGGAGCAGATCATCCCATACAAGGTCCTGAGGACGGAGTACAAACCGTATGAAGCCAAGCGCCGTCTGCTCGGGAACTGTGACTTGTTCCTCTCCGACGACCGCATCCGCCGCCTGCTGCCATCCCACCTCGGAAAACATTTCTACCAGAGGAAAAGGTAAGCCCCGTTTCTTTGTTGTCAGAGTTGTACCTTCAATTCCTAATGTCTTCAATACACAGCCAACATTAGTTGTTGATCTCATTTTTAGGAGTCATTTTTGATCCTATTGTCATTCATGTCAGGGGAACCGCTCTCCTCTGTGATGCACTGTCTGTGGAAGATTTTTAACAAATTGATTATGAAAACAGAATGCAACTTTTGCTGTTACCCTACTAATTGAGTGCCTAATGTGCTGAAATGTAATTAAACACGTAGAACAATATATGTAAAAAGAAAGTTGTCCTTAAAGGTCCCATGGCATGAAAATGTCACTTTATGAGGTTTTTCAACATTAATATGAGTTCCCCAGCCTGCCTATGGTCCCCCAGTGGATAGAAATGGTGATAGGTGTAAACCGAGCCCTGGGTATCCTGCTCTGCCTTTGAGAAAATGAAAGCTCAGATGGGCCGATCTGGAATCTCCTCCTTATGAGGTCATAAGGGGAAAGGTTACCTCCCCTTTCTCTGCTTTGCCCGCCCAGAGAATTTGGCCCACCCATGAGAGAGAGAGAGAGAGAGAGAGAGAGAGAGAGAGAGAGAGAGAGAGAGAGAGAGAGAGAGAGAGAGAGAGAGAGAGAGAGAGAGAGAGAGAGACTTTCAAACTTTCAAAGTGGCAGTTGGTCAAGGCCACACCCCCACCCTCCACCTTGCCCCCCCTCTCTCCTCCTCAATAGCATTTTAAGCTACAGACACAGAAATGGCACATCCTAAGGAAAGCTCATTGTGGGACTGGCTCTAGTGGCTGTAATTCTGCACCAAGGCTGAATTTTGGGAAAGAGACTTCAAATACAGTACTAGGGGACCACTAAGGTCTATATAAAAGAGACTTCAGATACAGTATTGGGGGACCACGAAGGCCTATATAAAAGCATCAAAAAAGCAGCATGTCACAGGACCTTTTAAATCAGCAAAATGGAGCCAATAAATGACCTATATAATTTTAAATGTTTAGTTTAGATGTGTTCTTACCCCCATTTCTGTCTTTACCAGAGAGCCGCTGTCTGTGAACCTGCAGAGCAAACATCTGGCCAGAGACATCCAGAGAGTCATCCAGGGCACCAGCTTGAAGGTTACCAACAAGGGCTGCTGCTGGTGAGATTTGCTCTGCTGCTCTTGGTGTTCCTTTATAAACTGCCTAATTCAGCTCTCTGAAAAACCGGTCGTGTTTTAGTATTGCTTCAGCAAGACGACAAACGCAACGGTTTTTAAGTTTCACGGAATGTTTTATGTCTCGTCAAATTGAGAGCGCCTCTTAGCAACCCTGTCGATTCTGTGAAGTGTTTCGATATGGGGAATTGCCGGTGCCAAAGAGATTCAATGTTAATCCAGATGGACCCCCTCTTTCAGTGGAGCCCGTCTCTACACCTTTGATACACAACATGTAACGTAGACAGGAAATGCAAAAACAAAACTGCATTGTTACTACTTGTATTGGTGCGGTTTACAGTGTCACATTAGAGTTTGCCATAGTAACCCTGCGTTCACTTCTATGATGGCTCTGTATCGTAGCATGGCCCGTGTTGCCCACGCCGGAATGACTGCAGATGAGGTGACGGACAACATCGAGGCTGCTGTCAAAACAGTGGCGGCCAAACTCTGCACGGTGAGTCTAGCTGCCCAGAGAAGGGGCTTGTGTTTTCATCAACTTTGTTGCTTTAGGGCTTGTACATTGATTTTAACTTTTGGCCACCCAAATGTCTGTAATGCCGCCCCACCCGGATTACTGTATGTGTTATATTTGCATTGCTGTTTACAGAAAGGACCCGTGATTAAGCTCATCCACATAAAGAGCCAAACGTCGGTGTCCCTGCCCCTCTACACCTCAGACCTGAACCACCTCAGCGTGCTGGAGGCAGGGAAACATGCTCAGACTTCCAAGAAAGAGGTGAGAACAGGTTTGCACTCAAATGTCCGTCTTGTGTCCGAGCTAGATTCAAAGAAACGACTTGTAAAATAACCTCCTCGTGCGTTTGGGATTTTCAGGGAGCGGCAGCCAAAAAGCAGGCAAAGAAGATCAAGACGGAGGACGTAAAGCAAACGGATACTGCTGGAGAGGAGGAAATCCCGCAGCTGGTTCCCATAGCGACACCTAACAAAAAGCCTAAACTGGAGGTCAGTGCTACTCCCAGCTCCTAGATTTAAATACTTCAACTGACTCAGGCAGTGTTGTGTCATCATTACGTGGACTGCAGACCCTCATATTCTTTCTTTCTTTGTAGAAACCATCCAAAAAGAAGCAGCTGGAGAAGGCACCCAAACCTGCTGCTGCCAAGAAAGGAAGAAAATCACCAAACAAAATGACCAAGAAGGCTGGCATGAGTGACTCTAAAGTAAAAAGAAAAGCGCCTAAAGTGAAATGATTCTCTGTCTTTGCACATTGCCCTCTCAACATGGACATTTTACACAGGACCAGATTGTTTATAGAACGGTCAATATATTCATTCTGTTTGGTCTTTTTTTTTTTTTTCTTGGATGAAGCGGATTATAAAGTTATTTGAAACTATCCATGGCTGTCTTGTGTTCCCTGAATTCTTTGTAACAGGCCTTTATCACAGGAGGCAGTTTTATCATCGCAGGAGAACCCCAGGTGGAACTAATAGTAACAATAGCTTTTTTTTAAGTTTTCTTAAGCCATGTCAGTGAGCCATCATACACAGCGACATGGCCCTCAAACTAGTAAAGCTTAAATGAAGTGCAGGCATTAATACTATTAATTAGATGTGCAGTTTTCCTGCCATGTCCAAATGTTACTGAAAAAAGACCTATAAAATGCTTTTGACTGCTTGGCCAGTGATTATTCATGTTGGGTAAAAGTGTGGATTTATGAACTATTTTGGCTACTACTTATTGAATAAGACAAACATTTACATTTGGGTATTATTGTTGACTTAGATCTTATCATTTATTCTTTTTGACCTCCCATTAGAGTAGTTATCAGCATGGAGGAGATAATACAGATGTATTTAATTATCATTGATTCAAGCAAAGTAAGAGTAACACACAGTATGTAATGGATCCTCCTAGAATGCATTTCTCAAAATAGGAGTCAACTCATATCTGCAGAATGACTCGTTGGACATGAATTGAAGGAATTTTGATGTCTTTATTAAAACCCTTGGTTTCTAGTCAGCAACGCTTCATTTTAAGACCATCACCATTAGGTTATAAAGAATACTACATGGTTTAAAACACTTAACAAGAACTGTGTATACACCTTTTTGTGTGCTTTAACATCTGAAGTGCATTAGCATTGAGCCCTGTTTGCTCATGGTGAATTGAGCCATCAGTGCATGTATAGCTGCCAGCTGTATCCGATGACATGTCTATTGTTATTGAGATCATGGCTTCTACAGCTGCTGCCTGCTACTCTCATGCAATAATTTCATGTGGGCACACCTATGAGGCTTTGCATCTTAATAATTAATATTATCTGAGATATAGATCAACGAATTTCCCTTCATTTCTACAAACAGTGTATTTATTCGGAGGTATAATGCAACAAGATGGTCACGATATTGTCAACAGGTAGACTGGGTCTGTCTATTCATCCAAGCCCTTCCTGTGCTGTGTGGGTGTGGTGGGCCATCTGGAATTACAGTGTTCACAGTTTACTGGGCAGGAGAGAAAGAGATGCATCATGCGCACAATATCGTGTTGACCATAGAGAGGATATAACTCCTTCATATGTCTCTGAGGAGGTGGCTGCATTGATTTCAACCGGGACTGGCTGAGCAGACGTGACAAGCTCATAGAGGAGCTGTGGATGTCCAGTGGCTGGTGTTTCCATTATTCATGTGTCAAAGGAAGAAACAAAGCTGTAACAGGTAACTGCTCTGTGTAGCATCCATGGAAGCAATTGGAGAAACTTCATTCCCAGATGACACTGGGAGTCAAAGCCTGTGTCCAGGCCGTGACACAGGCCCTGCAGGCTGTGCCCACCTCCACAAAGCCATCATCGTGATGGTGATGGGATCCCTGATGTCTGCTGCAGGCGGACTCCTCGTCCTGCTCCAGTCATTGGGGGTGACTGAAGCATGCCACTCGGTGGCCTCGGCCTGCCTGACCGTCGGGCTGATGTTTGTGGTGATGGGGCTGGTGTGGATCCCCGTACTGAAAGAGAAGCAGAGGCGCAAGCGGTGCTGCCAGGAGGATGCTTGAATAGAAGTGACTCTGTAATGTGAAAGTAGGAACTATTTCTTTATTGTCAACAATTATGCAACCGTTTCTTTCGAATCATCCTACAGTCATAAAGCTGCCGTGGATAACCGCTTGCGTACATTGTACTTTGACCTCTGCAGGTTGTTTCATGTGTGTATATGTGAGTGAATGAGGGTTACATTTCACTGTCCTGCAGATACACATCTGGATTAACTCTGGGAACTTTCTTTGGAGGATCCCCACTGCCACCATGTCAACATCTGTACAGGTGGAGCCAGTCATGGAGATAAGGTATGGAGGAGTTGGCCGCTGCAAATGCTCCTTCTGGTTCGCAGTGGCCCACGACATAATAGGTGTATTCATCATGATGGTGGGGGTGTTCGGAGGACTCGTTCTCCACGATTTGTTCATCTACGCGGGGGCTATCATCATCTTCCTGAGCCTGATCTGGTGGGTGTTCTGGTACTCGGGGAACATCGACGTGCCACCCGAGGAGCTGGAGGACGACGTGGGCCTGATCAAGCTGAAGAACCGTGGACTCAGCCAGGCGGTGAGGCGCGTGTCCGACCGCCTCTCCAGCAGGATCAGGAACTCTTTCAGAAAGAACAGCAGGTCCGTCAGAGAAGCCTCCACAGGCAACAACACAGCTTCAAACACTGGTACAGAGGTGTCGCTCTCCACTATCTATGACAGCACCATCGCCTCCTCGCATCAAGGATTAGTGAGAGAGACATTGTCAGTATGAGCTTACCCATTGCAGACTGTAAAAAAATGACACGGAGAGTCACTGAACCTGGATCTTTATATTTGCTTCCTTTGCTCGTCAGGTTAAAGGGGATTTTTTTTCTTTCTTTCTGTGTTTGCTTTGCTAACATGCACCAGTAATGATTAGACAACATTGAAGTCTTGTCTGGATAACATCCACATGTTCTTATCTAGCTGATAAGATGTCAACTTTGCCCACTATAACACAGTGTTGCTAATGGCCCTGATTTAGAAATCTCAGCATGTAAATAAAATAAAGGGTATAATAAGTTATGATGAGGCTGACTTTTATTTGGGTAGTATGTGACCAGAATATTTATTTATTTTGTGAATACTGGTAAATTGAAACTTTTATAATCTCACCTGTACAGATAAAATATGTTCAACAATGTTCACAACTGCACTGAAAAGTCACACATTTCAGAGAGGCACAGATACACGTTCATCCTTCTGCAAAGCTGTGAGAAAACAGCCATTTAGCTACAATCTGTGCATGCGCTAATCTGTATCCAAGGGGAGTCCTATAGTTTCATTATTATTGTTAAATAATATTGCTCTGCTTCTGTATAGTAAATAATTACACAGAGATGTCCGGGGGTGTTGCAACACCACCTCTCTAAGAAATATTTGACTTGCCACTAAAAAAGCTGTAAAATGTTCTAGTTGTAGACGTGTTTAAAACATTTTATTAAGTTATTTAACCGCCTTATAGACATCTCCAGCTGCCAGGAGTATAATTCTAGTAGAGACATTCTAAATCCCTTTATGTACTAAATATTGAACTCTCTCGAACCTATCTACCCCCATGCATCGTCACTCACTTATATTTTTTTAAATACAAACACTAGTAGTAGTAGTACACCAATTGTTCTATATCAAACAGTGGAAATAAAGTTGTGTGATTCTACCTTCATCTTCTGGTTTAGCCAATGCTTTAAAGGTCCCATGTTATGCTAATATTCAGGTTAATAGTTGTATTTTGGGTTTCTACTAGAACATGTTTACATGCTGTAATGTTTAAAAAACACAATATATTTCTCACACCATCTGTCCGAAAATACCAGTATCCAAGGGCGTAACTTTGGGTTCAACATTGGAGATGTTGAGATATCCACTTTTGAGCAAAATTGAAATTTGTAATGTCTGGTGAATATTTCTGCAACAATTTATGCATTTTCTGCATTAAGTTATGGTGCAAATGTCTTTATTTATGCAAAGGAAATTTTAATAGGTTTTTGGGGTGGGTTGCACTGGCCAGTTTTGATTATATGGAGGGGGGGGGGGGGGTTGCACAGGTGCAAATTACACCTATGCCAGTATCCACCCTCTATCTGAAACTGTCTCTTTAAGCCTCTGATTGGTCAGCGTTTTTGGGTCTCCCACATCTGTGCTCTCTGAGTATCTGCATTTTCATTGCAGCCGGTAAATGACTGTAACGGCACTGTAGCGGCACTTTCTACCTATATATATATAGCCTAGTATAGTTGTGACATCACAACCGTACAGAAGTCCTGACGGCTCATTTAAAGGCACAGTTTCTGAATACGGACTGTGTGCATTTCTCTGTGGATTGAGCATTTTGATATTTTCACAGTATTTATATAGCACCTTGACCTGCTTTTTTTTTTTTTTTATAAAAAAAAGCCATGGAAATCTCACTCTTTACAGGATGGGACCTTTAACTTGTGTATTTGTCAAGCTGAAATCACATTTCACAGTCAATTCAATTTCAATTTCATTTGGCTTCAAAGGCCCACAGCCACAGTTCACATCCCAAACATATAGTATACCATATGGGCATTAAATGTATTATGTCTTGACAGAGCTAACCATGTAAAAGCAAAGCATAACTAGTATGAATATATAAGATCACACGCTAGAAGTGCCCAGTCATTGTTAAGAGTCTTTTTTAAAAGAAACTCTTTTCAGATCAAGTATTCAAACTGTAGCCTGCAAGTAAAGGAGAAATCTAAAGTTATCTTGATTTATCTAAATCACAGACAATCTCTTCCAGGTCTGGTCTGATTATATCTCCTGTTTGTAATCCTCTAATAAAGCTGCCACACACACACACACACACACACACACACACACACACACACACACACACACACACACACACACACACACACACACACACACACACACACACACACACACACACACAAACCTTAGATTAGATATGACCAAAATGATCAGAGTACAAATTTCAGTGGACTGTGAAGATTCTCAGGTCATCTAATTACCCCTAATCGAGTCATGATACCCATAAGTCAGTGGCTTTAATCCAAACTGGTTTGTTCTGCTGATTTTTATGTGATTTGCAGGAAACGGAGGCTCTTTCTGAGCTCACAGGAGGAGCTCAGTACAAAAGTACAGCTGAGAATGATGGAAATGTCATTAGTTTTGAATATATTTGTTCTAAACCAAAGTATTGGACAAATGGAAATTGAACCTGTTAATGGCACTAGATCAAAAGCCAGTGAATCGTCAAAGTGATTACAAATCCACGTGAGTCTGATCCCGGCCCCGGAGGTTGATTGAAAGGCAAGTATCATCCTGAAATAAATATATAACATGTGATTCAGTCTCACGAATGCCGCCCTGCTGTCAGAAATACTCACTAATGCAATAAATGTGTAATAATCTGACTCTGAAAATAGTGTCTTATTCACTGTTGCTTGAGTAATGTTACTCACTGCAGTGCACAGCTGTTTTCAGGAGCCAACTGAGCCTTTTTAAATATGTATTCTACAGTAGGAACCAATGTATTTGGGTTTGAGTACATTACAGAGAAGTCAAAGTATTGAGTGACGGACTTATGCATTGTTGGTTTTGGTATTTTAAGGAGATTTCTTGACACAGGTAAAAATATATAATATCAGCAGCCTCATCCTTTAGAATATAAAACAAAGAGTTCAAATGAAAGAAAAGGTCTTTTGGCAATGTTCGATTTTTAAAATAATTTTTCTGGTATTAATATGTTTCATATCAAACAAAATCAATGTTTAATATGTGTGTTGTTTACAGTATATATGCATCAACCACCAAGGCAAATTATTTGTTAGTACTTACTGTAATTGTCAAAAAAAACCTGATTCTGATTATTCCAATGTCGTCATTGATAATGTCAAAATGATTTCCAGACTCTTTAAAAACTAACGTTAGTTTGTGAACTTAGTGTGTAAACAACGGGAGTCATACATCAGGCAATAAAAAAGAAAAACAAACGGGATCTTCAGCAACGTATGAGCAACAAATAATATAAATAATATTGTTCATGTTCAAAAGGGGTAGGGAGAAGTTAAGAACTTTTCTGGTGCTACCCCCTCTTTATTTTAATTTTTTTTATACATTATTCATAGATAAAAGAAATTCAATTTGCATCCATCAGTGTCCATGTTCAACTCGGTCGGCTTGAACAAATCAACAAGAACAAAATAATCTGAACAGATGAACCAAAAATCCATTGAACAAACAAGAAATAACCAACACAACAAAATCACTGGTCCAGCTCATAGGCATTCAATATTTTGTTTCTGAACAGTATTTTTTAGTTTGGATAAATTGTTAATTTGTTTTTAGCTCATTATCACAGTTATTCCACAGACTAACACCCTTTGTTGTAATGCAGTGAAGTCTTGTTTATATATATATTTAATTTTTATTTTTTTTGAATATACAGATTCCCACACTGCACATGTTAATAATGGCACGGAATTCTCCCATGCTGCACCAAACCTTTATTTGGATGTGATGTAATGTTAGGCCCATTTCAGCCACAAGAGGTCAGGAGCGCACAGTTCTAAAGTGTTTGTATGATCTTACATTTATGACATAATATCACAGTCTGCCCTCTCCTAATCAGGGTCTAAGCCAATCTGTCCTTTCTAGCTGTTTTCAGTGGCGGATGTCATCTGGATACTGAGCCATGTAACAGAATAAGAGGCTGAACAAGAAGCTCCCAAAGCAGAAATTCTAAATATATTGAAATTTTTGTAATGTAAATTTTTTTTACATTACATGCTTACATAACAGGTCAGTAACAGTAGTTTCTGTTTTCCTTTGGCATGGTCATTCTCTTTTAATGCTTTAAACCTGCAACTCCAATATTATCATCATAAAATAATGCACCTGGTGAAACAATAATATAGAAAATTGGGTTCTTTCTTTTCACAGTGCAGGCTAAGGTTTGAACCTCTGAAGCCGGGAACAGGCTAGCACCAAGACAGAAGAAAGGGCATGATCAGAAGGTAAGACTGTTCTTTTATGTCAAGTTATAACATACTTTAACATACTTTCTGCCCTAATGCATATGAATTTGGTACTTCAGTTGGATTTGCCTTGTTTGATATCTTGCTTGAGCGCTCCAGCACAGAGGGCAGATATCTCTGGAGGAACACAGAGCTGTGTTTGTGGGTTTCATTCAGCAAAGGTACTGATAGTATTTGCTTAAAGTGCTCATATTATGCTTTTTGGCCTTTCCCCTTTCCTTTATCGTGTTATATATCTTTTTTTGTGCATATTATAGGTTTACAAAGTGAAAAGCCCAAAGTCCACCCCAAAGGGACTTACCATCTCCAACAGAAAACACTGTTCACAAACTGCTCCAAACAGCTCTATTGTAGTCCAGCCTTTACTTCTGTGACGACCGTGCGTCACTTTGTAACACACGTTATAATGCTCGCCTAGCTGCTAGCGTGGCACTCCCTCATACTCTGCTTCTGACTGGCTAGTAGTCCTTACCTAGCTACTGCACATGTGCGACTCCCAACAAAGATAGAACAGAAGTGAGAGGTCTCACTCTGTAGCTAAAACAGAGAGCTCAACACACAGGGTGAAAAGAGGAGCTGCAACAATGTGCAGTACAACAAATATATGGTGTTTTTTTTTTTAAATTAAACCACGTAAACCTATTCTGGTACAACCTCTAAATAATTATGAACCTGAAAATGAGCATAATATGAGCACTTTAAACATTCACATCATGGTACTGTGTGCTAATTGCGATGACGATCATCATCACCTGCCTATCAGGCTGTTCCCACTGATGCCACTGGTTACGTTCCCTGTACCAACTGCTGCCCCCTCCTGTGTTGACGCATTTACATCCGTTGCTCCGGCCATTTCAAAACAAGCTCTGAATGGTGAACACATTCATTGATTTATATGCCCTTGGTGCTGTTTATCTAATTTTATTTTCTTGCAAAAGATAACTGAGTCCAATCAGATCAAAACTGATCAGCGGGTTGTGTTGTACATCCTTAAATTAACTATAAATGATCAGTAATATGCATTTAAAAGGCTTTCAAATCATTTTTCATTTCATTAACGTTGAAATGGTTTAAAGCAAGATAACATCAGCTGCTTTTTTGAGTACATATTTTTGTCAACACTTGTTTTTCAACACTACCACAATTTCTGTTGCTTTTCCTGCTTTTGTCTAGTTGTGACATAATTCCGTTCTAGTCTGTGAAATTGTGGTTGGACCATTTGTAACAGTCTATGAGTGGGACACATGATGCTGCTGCTGCCGTGAGGCCCAACCTTCATTTGGTGAGAAAATATGTTATCAGAATAGTTAGCATCTTAAATGTCATCTTAAATACTATAATGCATTGATCAAAATTATTTTGTATATTTGTGTTCTGCTATATACAGTAGATATTTACTTATAGTGATGTATATTGTAAATATATACAGATGAGTGACAACTTAAACACTTTTTTTTGGGGTCCAATGGTTTCTTATAATTTCCCAGAAAGGAACTGATATGTGATGTGACTTAGAAAAGATTATGTTATTGGATATACTGTAAGATGTCCATTAGACCAGAGGGGTTCTTAAGCCAAGGACCCCTTACAACAGAGAATATACCAGGACCCCCTCGTGTGTCCCTTGAATAGTTTGACGTAGCCTTATTTTTAATTTTTTAATTTATTTTATTTTTACAATTATATAGTATTAGTTATGTGGTGATGTATTATGTTATGAAATATATTAGACATGGTGATGCTGGCTCCTGACCATGTAGTAGTTCAGTAGCTAGTGTACCCCACCCGATGACAAGGCAATATATAGGACATGTAGTTATAAAAAGTATTTGCACCATCTCAACACAGAATACCCATACAACTATGATTTTGACATCAATTCAATTAACTGCAAGTAAACCAAATATCAAAGGATAATCAAGAGAAAAGGGCTAATTTGAAGTGCATTTCAGAACACACACACACACACACACACACACACACACACACACACACACACACACACACACACACACACACACAGATTAGGGTTTCTGATATATAATATATATACATATGTATAATATATATACTGTGGGATATATATATATATATATATATATATATATATATATATATATATATATATATATATATATATATATATATACACATACATACACACACACACACACACACACACACACACACACAGATTAGGGTTTCTGATATATAATATATATACATATGTATAATATATATACTGTGGGATATATATATATATATATATATATATATATATATATATATATATATATATATATATATATATACACATACATACACACACACACACACACACACACACACACACACACACACACACATATATATATATATATATATATATATATATATATATATATATATATATATACATATATATATATTCTTTTTTTTTTTTTCAAATAAAAAAATGTGATGTGTTAATATTGCTTCACCCTGCCTGCACAAATCCCAGAAAATATACAAGCATGCTTTTTTTTAATCTCGTAAAAGTATGTAAAAGTGTGAAAGTTAACTTTTGTAGTTCCACAACACTTACAAAAAGACTACAACTCCCACTAGGACTCTCCTGTCATATGACAGCTGTGTGTTTTGTCATGTGATGTTAACACTGCTCAGTCAGTCCGTTTCCTTTGCCCGCAGTGCCACAGGCTCCTTACTGAAGCACTTCATTGCTCTCCTAAACGGACCTCCACATTTTAGACGGGTCCTTTCATGGCTCTGAAACTACAATTCGGCTTGCACTTAATACAGTTTATCTGCTCACCAGGCTTTATACAACTCTTACATGTCAGACTGTGGTAGACTTACAGCCCCAGCGGCTCCCCGGCAGGCCTCTCTGTTCACCGTGTGAGCATCAGCTCTCACGCCGCAGTTGAGTGGGTCCAGCTCGGCTACAGAGGCAGCATGGCCCCGGTGCATTGCTAGCCTGTGCTCTTTATGATTAAAAGCACATCATATCGGCGGTAAACCGTTTTAGCTTGGATGTCACTACTACCGGGGCCTGGCTGTCAGAATGAACGGTGAGTTTTTGTTGTCTCATTGCCTTTTGCTTGTCGCTCTCCCAAAAAACCATATCATGCACGCAAGAGCAGATTTAGTAAGTTGTTAGTTCCCTCCGTGCTCAGACATTAAGTTTGGGATTTCTACTAACTTGTTAACGGCACCGCAGCTACTTCCCCAATGTTAATAAACAGCAAATGACCTTTCTGGTCTGTCAAACCGTAGCGAGTTATTAATAAAAGAAAGAAAATGAAAGCAATTCAACACTGTCTGAACGCTCTTGAACGTGAATCTGTCCAATGCATGACTAACTTCACCACCACATAACCACATGCTGTTAGGGTTCACTGTGACAACCTGGAAAAACACTTGATAGTTTGGTTTTGAATTGGCTTAACAAGTTAACATGAGAGGCAGTTCTCTTGAGACTAGCCTGGAGGTTAGAGAAGTGTGGTGACGACAAGTTGCTAACGTACGTGAGTCCCTCGTAAACATGTGGGTGGCGGAAAGGGACTGCTCCAGTTTCCATCACTCTGCAACTGCTTGGGTGCCCTTTGGCAAAGCACTTGGCCCAGAGCTGGTCCAGTGGGTTGGCAGCTTGTAGAAGATTGTGTTTGAACTGGAAAACTTTATAAACAAACTGTTTTATATACTGACTGTGATGGCCATGACTTTCGCCAGCAGTTCTTTTCCTTCCTCTCCTCTTAAAACATGCATCATTTACACAGGTATGAATGCAATGACTGGTCATTTATTTTCTTAATCCATCATCAAACTAAATTTGGGTAATTTCCTGTCTGTTCACCTTTGCAGGCACTCAGCAGAGTGATACCAAGAGACAGCACCTCCTGGAGAGACTGCTGGATGCTGTCAAACAGGTGAGTCAGCGGTTATCTGTACGTTCTTTACGGTCGAGATCATAGTACCACACTTTATTCCAAAATCTGCCAGGGCTTTTGCATGGTGAAAAAAAATCCCCTCACTTTAAACATGTGAGGTGTTGGGAAATCAAATTTTACAATTGGTTTGTGGTGTCAGTTTGTGGTGTCTATTAGTTCCTTTATTCACTGTGTGCACCAAAACAAACTAGAGGAAGCAAAACTGAGCATCATTTACAACTTTTGCAAGTTGATCTTCTATTGAATTAAATGCAAATATGTTGAGTATATATAATATTAGATAATACTTTTCATCCCACAATGGGGAAATTCACTTGTTACAGCAGCAGTTTTTCCACAATAAAAACAAACAAACAGGCAAAACAACAGACAATGTGCAAAAAGTACTGAATGAATGTAAAGTGGCATTATATAAAAAGTATTGTAAAGTAAAGTGAGGTGGTCATAGTACGACCGTTTTTGTAATGTAAGTAAGTAACTGACGTGAAATTAGATTGAATAATATGTAATTAAATAACATAGCAAAAGTAATTAACAATAATATAAATGATATTGAAGTGTGACCATAATATAAATAATATTGAAAAAGTAAGTACTCGGAATGGAAAAATATAAATACAGATAATAACAATAAAGATATACATAGAACCATGGTGAGTGGTGGGTAATTGAAACAGGAACAGAAAACTACAACATTATCTGGTGATAAAAATATAAGGCAAACAATAACGAGTAGAATAAGATTTTAGTTTTTGCCACTGAGCAAGGAAACATAACACTGGTAGATGTGGTTTGATGTGATGTCCTTTCTCATACATAGAGGCAAAAAGAAAGTGGGGACTGCATGTATAGTATTGGGGTTAGTCTGGGCTGTTATATGCCGTGGCTGTCAAAGTGGATGGCTATACCTCTGAGGTTGTGACTAGCAACACCAGCGCACCTCAAGGAACTGTTCTGGTGCTATTCCTCTTCACACTCTACACCTCAGACTTCCAGTTCAACTCTGGTGCCTGCCGCCTCCAAAAGTTTTCCGACGACTTCTCCATTGTTAGATACAACGACGGCGAGGAGGAGTACAGAGGACTGATAAAGAGCCTTATCACACGGTTCAACAACATCACCAAGTCTGCAGCAATAGGAGGCCCCCTGTCCCAGTTACCATCCATGGAGAGGAAGTGGAGAGGGTGGACTCATACCTCGGGGTTCATATCAATAAAAAACTGGACTGGTCTCACAACACAGACGCCGTCTACAAAAAGGGACAGAGCAGACTGTTCTTCCTGAGGAGGCTCGGATCCTTCAGTGTGTGCAACAGGCTCCTGAAGATGTTTTATCAGTCCGTAGTAGCCAGCCAGCGCACTGTTCTTTGCTGTGGTGTGCTGGACTGGTAACATCAAGACTAGTGAGGCCAGCAGACTGAACAAGCTGGTGAGGAAGGCCAGCTCTGTGGTCGGGCTGAAACTAGCTCCGTCTGGAGTAAGGGGAAGGGGACTCAAGGACACAATTAAAGCCATCCTAGGCATTTCCTCTCATCCCCTCCACGATGAGCTGTGGCAGATTGGCAGCTCATTCAACCACTGGATCTACCCACCCAGGTGAAAAACTGAACGCCTCAGATGCTCCTTTGTACCTGCTGCTATCAGACTGTACAACAGCAGTGTGAACCACGGATTATAACATCAAACACAGAGCCATTTCTCCACAATGTCTGGTCCACATGGAACACCGCTGGACTGACGATATATACCTAATTTTACTGTTGATACACTCTTGTTATATACTGTGTTATACCATTTTCATATTATATCCATATTTCGTGTGTGTGTATATATATATATATATATATATATATATATATATATATATATATATATATATATATTGATATTGTTGTTTATTATGTTATATTATTAACATTACATTACATTATATTGTTGTGCTATACTATATTATGTTATTCTATACTATACTACTGCACCTTATACTGTCTCTCATTTCCCTCACTTTTTTACACTGTATCATATTATACAAGCTCCAATTCCAATGAAGTTGGGACGTTGTGTAAAATGTAAATAAAAACAGAATACAATGATTTGCTCATCCTTTTTAACCTATATTCAATTGAATACACTACAAAGACAAGATATTTAATGTTCAAACTGATAAACTTGATTGTTTTTTTGCAAATATTCAATCATTTAGAATTTGATGCTTGCAACACGTCCCCCCGAAAAAACAACACCTTAACATTCCACAGGTGAACAGGTTGGTCGTTCACAAGCAAGGATGGGACGAGGTTCACCGCTTTGTGAACAACTGCGGGAGCAAATAGTCCAACAGTTTACATACATTCATTCATACATACATACATACATACATACATTTATTTAAAGGATATTACCACATGGGCTCAGGAACACTTCAGAAAACCATTGTCAGTTAACACAGTTCGTCGCTACATCTACAAGTGCAAGTTAAAACTCTACCGTGCAAAGTGAAAGCCATATATCAACCACACCCAGAAACGCTATCGGCTTGTGTCCTCACTTCCCAAACGCTTATTGAGTGTTGTTAAAAGGAAAGGTGATGTAACAGTGGTAAACATGTCTTAGCTTTTTTGGAACCTGTTGCAGGCATCAAATTCAAAATGAGTGAATATTTGCAAAAAAACAATAAAGTTTATCAGTTTGAACATTAAATACTTTGTCTTTGTAGTGTATTCAATTGAATATAGGTTGAAAAGGATTTGCAAAATCGTTGAGTTCTGTTTTTATTTACGTTTTACACAAGGTCCCAACTTAATTGGAATTTTTTTTTTTTTTTTTTTACTATACTATGTTAATATCTTTCATTGACCATTATACACACTCATATTTCCAGTGCCAAATCCGCTTTGGAGGAAGAAAGGAAATTGCCACAGACTCAGACAGCAGGTAAGAGAAGCTGCCCATTACCAAGAAATTCTTTAGTTATATAATTTTGTTTTATTCAGCCCCCAAGAAGCAGTTTGGTTTTCTTGTATAGTTCAATGGCACTTGATGCTGTAGGCTCATACCTTTAGCCTCTTCTGTACAGCAATCTGGCACATGCCCAGCTTGAAGATGGATTTCTTCACTACAATGAATAAAATAACCTTATTTTTTGGTTGGTATGGCCATACTGCTCTCAACTCAGATGGATATTTGAAGGAGCATCTCAGGGATTTCAGCACATTTGGAGAGCTTTACAATATTTCCCATCTATGCAATAAGAAAGTTTTAATGACGTTCAAAAAAAGGAAAAATGGGTTATGTATGAAAGATGATATACCAACCATTTTTCATCAGAGCTCAATGCTGTCAGTGAGAAATATTTGATCAAAATGTCATATCCTGTGCTGCTCAGATTCTTATTTTGAGGTTGTAGCTACAGTTTTTAGTAATACCATTTTCTGCCTTGATATTGGCGTTTAAAATAATTCTAGGATAGAATAATAATCAGAAAACTTAAGTTTAATGGTGGTTTTTCATCTTTTTTTTTATCTGAAACTATAAATGATGGTACTTCTAGCAGAGTTTAAAGTGCACCCATAAATTCAAGAGGTATAAAAACACTAATGGGGTGCACATACTCCAATAACATGTCTTTGTCTCTGCAGGGTGATCTGTCTGTGTGCCCAGTTTGAAGCGGTGTTGCAGCATGGCCTGAGGAAGAGCCGAGGTCTGGCTCTCACCGCCGCTGCTCTCAAGCAGGCTGCAGGCTTCAGCACCAAGACTGAAGGAGGTACGGAAATTAGCTGGCTGCATGGTGTCGGTTAAACTCAGGTCTAAAGTTTGAAATCAAGGTGGCAACTTAACTTCAACCTACAGCATTTACTTTGGAAAAAGCAGAACTGAGTGCTAACCTTGCTACAAGGTGACGTAGCTTGTTATTTTGGAAGTCATGGAGGGTTGGAGGACACAGATGTGTCAGTGGGAAGCTCCGAGCTGCAGGATAAGCACGTGCACAAACGCACACAACCTGGCTGTGAGACCAGATGGTTAGACTTCAGATAAAGTTCAAAATTTCACTCTCTCTATTGTCCTTATCTGTCAGTCTTTAAACCTCTGTCTCTCTGTCTCAGTCTGTGGTGGGCAGCACACCTGCTGTTTCTTTGCGCTCCTAAAAAGTGTCATTATAAATGCATGCTGTGTGCTCAAGCATTGTTCAAACCCTCAGACGTTTGTTTTAAATTCCAGTCAAGATCTCAAAGATGCCAAACAGCCTATGGCATGCTGAACTACGGGGAGATGAACTTCTAGCTGGCACAAAAATGTGGAAGACATCTGGGATATTTCCAGTTGATGTGGTAGTGCAGCCATAAAAAACAACTTGGTTTAAATATTTCAATCGTTCAATTACAACCACCCTCCTCCCATTTGACATTTATTTGAAATGTTTTCAAAGAAAGGAGCTTCTTATTGTCTTCATCCCACTAAATTTTGTCTCATGTTTTTATTTGTTGCTACTGAGATTTGTGCTCTATTGCAGTGGTTCCCAAACCTTTTTTGTCTAGATGAGGTCTAGCACCCCTTCATCGACACCACCCATCAAATTAAACAACTGTGAATTTGAATTGATTCTAAACTGGATATTATTTAACTACTAATGATATAAAGTTGGTATAATAGTGGAGCTTACAATAATATTTTCATACAATTGAACTGTAAATGTTGAGGTGGGTTTGGTTAAGTTTGCATTTGTATTACTACCACATGAAGTTTCAACCGTATATTTGTTACTTATAATTTCATTTATTATAGCTGTTTTAACTATTTATCCATTAGTTTTAGCTAACCATTTATTCATTACTTTTAGATAACTATTTCAACCATTTATCCATTATTTTTAGCTAACTATTCCATCTGTTTATCCATTACTTTTAGCTATTTCATCTGTTTATCCATTACTTTTAACTGTTTCAACTATTTACCCATTATTTTTAGCTATTTCATCCGTTTATCCATTACTTTTAGCTAACTATTTCAACCATTTATCCATTATTTTTAGTTAACTATTTCATCTGTTTATACATTACTTTTAGCTAACTGTTTCAACCATTTATTCATTACCTTTAGCTAACTGTTTCAACTGTTTATCCATTAATTTTAGTCAACAATTTTAACTATTAATCCATGAGTTTTAGCTAACCATTTATTCATTACTTTTAGATAACTATTTCAACCATTTATCCATTATTTTTAGCTAACTATTCCATCTGTTTATCCATTACTTTTAGCTAACTGTTGCAACCGTTTATCCATTATCTTTAGCTAAGTATTTCATCCGTTTATCCATTACTTTTAGCTATTTCATCTGTTTATCCATTACTTTTAACTAACTGTTTCAACTATTTATCCATTATTTTTAGCTATTTCATCCGTTTATCCATTACTTTTAGCTAACTATTTCAACCATTTATCCATTATTTTTAGCTAACTATTTCATCTGTTTATACATTACTTTTAGCTAACTGTTTATACCATTTATTCATTACCTTTAGCTAACTGTTTCAACTGTTTATCCATTACTTTTAGTCAACAATTTTAACTAATAATCCATGAGTTTTAGCTTTTTTAATCATCTGTCCATTAGCTAAGTATTTTAACGGTTTAATCTATTACAATTACTTTTGACCATTTATTTTAGCTGTCTATAACAGCTTGTCCTTTACTTTTAGCTAGCTACTGTGTTTCGACTGTGCCAACTATATTACTTTTTAACTATTTATGTTAACCAATTATCCAATACTTTGAACTATCTTTTGCAGCCATTTATCCACTTATTTTACTTTTAGCCAAATGTTTTACTTTGCTTCTTTGCTTGCTTTCTAACTATTCTCTTTTCTCTTTCATGTACTTAGTTGCAACTTATTGTGTTCAGTTATCATAATTGACTTAGTCTATATCCTCGACGTTCCACTTCCAGGATTGCTGCGGTGCGGCAGGAAATTCCGCTGGATACATGTCTTTTCGCCGATGTCCATTTCTTTCCGCTTTCTTTGTGTTGGAATTTTAAACTCCGGTGGATTTATGAGGACTATGGTTAACTGCTCCTCAGATCTCTGCAGGGTAAATCCAGACAGCTAGCTAGACCAGGGGTCTTCAACAGGGGGTCTGGGACCCCTAGGGGGTCCTCAGAGTCAGTGCAGGGGGGCCTCCAAATTAAGTTTTTTCCAAAAACTTGAATCCAACATTTTATTAGCAAATATGAATCCCAACTGATAATAGGCATACTTACCTTTAAGGCAAGGTAGTCACTTGGCTTAAAAAACGTTGAAGACCCCTGAGCTAGACTATCTGTCCAATCTGAGTTTTCTCTCGCACGACTAAAACAACTTTTGAACCCACAAGTTCCACCAAAACAAGTTCCTTCCTGAGGCTATTTTGCAGCGGCTCCAGGCGGATTTTAGCACCGCTTATGACGATTGTGATTGGTTTAAAGAAATGGCAATTAACAAGAGAATGTTTTTCTCCCATCCCAGAATGCTATGTGGACTAACCAGACCTTCCTCCGCAGAGGTGGAGGCCGGTCTGGCAAAGCGAGACTATAGTTGACTCACAATGTGTGGACATATTTTTGAAAGAGATGAAAGACTAATTTCTGGTTTATCCTATTATTTGAGTTACTCCTACTCCACCTTTGCATGTACCCACTGAATAAGAAACACTGCTCTATGGTGTCTCCATGCGGAAATGAACAGTATAAAAAGCTTTGAGATTCAGTTTTATTTGCAGCCATCCAGGCTTATAAAGACCTTAGGGACATTAGTTTCACATTATACTGAATTGTTTCTACTGTGTCATATTTAACAACCTCGTGGCTATTAATTCCAGATGGAGGAGAAATGCCGGACTTCTGTAATGGCTACCATGTCATTACCATTAGCATATCTGACATTTTCCTGTATTTTACAGTCAATTAGAAGAAAGGATTGTGGCTGAACTCTTGGATTTGGAGCTCCCTAATGAAGCCAAGCCCTCTGTCAAAGCCAGAAATAGCAACAATAAGTTTAACACATTGTTCTGGGGTTATATGCTAATCATATGCAAAACAGTAGCATAACACTCATTCCTATTAATTACGAAAAAACTTTACATTGACACAGACCCACATGATTGTCCTTTTATCTTTTTTCCCCCTGTTTTATAGAAAATAATACAATTGTATGAGTTCTGCGGTGAGTGCAAAATATGGAGAGGTAACAGATAGGAGGTCAGGATGGAGCTGTGTGTAAGGAGGTATGGATATTTGTTAATGAATGTGCCAACTCTAGGAGTGTTTTTGCCACTGCTTCCTTGGCCTTTTGAACCTCTTGTGTAACTCAAGAACAGTTGTTTGGAACTGATTCTCTCCTTCTTTGTCTGTCTTTCCTCTTCCTCTTCCTTTTTATCCCCTCAGCAGAGTTGACTTTCTGGTTCTATGTGAAGGAGCATCTGAACCGCCACGAGCTCCAGCGGTTCTACTCCCTACGTCACATCTCCTCCGAGCTGGGCCGGGGCCGTGCCTGGCTGCGCTGCGCCCTCAACGAGCACTCGCTGGAGCGCTACCTGCACACACTGCTGGCTGACCGCCCACGCCTGGGGTTAGTTGTGTGTGTGCGTGTGTGTGTGTGTGTGTGTTTAACTATATTCATGGGGTCCAAAAACCGGGGAATACAGTATACTTGTGGGGGTCTGCACAGCCTTGTGGGGCCCAAAATGCTAGACCCCACAAGTTTAAAGGGCTGTTTGAGGGTTAAGACTTGGTTTTAGGATTAAGGTTAGAATTAGGTTAAGGTGAGGGTAAGGGTTAAGGTTAGGCATTTAGTTGTGATGGTTAAGGTTAGGGTAAGGGGCTAGGGAATGCATTATGTCAATGACGGGTCCCTACAAAGATAGTGAAACAAACGTGTGTGTGTGTGTGATTTCTTTTTCACTTTCACTGTAGTTCAGTGATCTCAATAATAAAGACATTAGCAATTTCATATGACAAAATGTTTTTAAACGTTTTCATATCAGTGTGATCGTGCGTGCATGCTCTTTGCGTACGTTAAACTGCCACTCCAGAATCTATTCACCTCCAGAGCTGTTATTTCCTCAGCTGTGCATGTTTTTTTTTCTTTCTTTGTCTTGATAAGAGATGTTACTTCACCTCTCTGTTTTCTAGAACTTTCTATGAAGACTGGGCTTTTATTCTTGATGAAGAGAGAGCAAGTATGCTCCCCACCATGGCTGCAGGTGAGTTTGTGTTTTAATGTTGCAGATAGTTGCAGGATAAACCTAGTACACACCAGACTGTGGTAGGGTGGTGGGTTTGTCAAATGCTAGCGGCATGGTAAACATTACTGTAGTTTGAAATGCCACTCAAAGGGAAGTGTACACCAGTTACCATGTTAATGTTGCATGTCATGCTATATAGCATACCCAACATGCATACGACCTGTATGCTACATGCCAACAGTCGACATGTTGGCAAGCCTACACATGTCGGCATTAGCAAAAACATAACATGATATCATGGTCATTTTTGCATGCATTTTTTTCACAGTTGGTATGTTAACATGTTAACATTTCGCAGGTTAATATAACATGATCAAAGTAGAGCTAAGTCTGACAACATACAGCCGAGCCTGACAATTTGAGTTTGAGTCGTCCTAAATGGCCGACATACAGAGGGAATACCCTTTTGATATATCAAGGCTATATTTTTTTTGCCCCATTAGTGGTAAGGATATAAAAACAGCAAAGTTGTGTCCCCATGTTTTATATATCCAAAGATGTTATCTTCTGGGGTTTAATGAGCATCACAGCTTGCTTTTAATCTCATTGAAATTTAAACTTGCTTCACATAGACGGAGCTGCTGTAAAAGCAGCAAATTAACTGACGCCTCACTTTACTTGTTTGTCATGACTAGATTTGGTGGGAATTGATGTCCTAACCCTATTAGTGGTAATGTCTGTGCTCTTACTGTTGAACTATTGATGAGCACAAACTCTAAAATATTAAGAATATAAACCACTGATCTCATGCCAGAGCCTTTCCTCTCTGCTCATACACAGGCAGAAAGCCTGAGTTCATCTTAGCGTGCCCTCTCTGGCTGTGCGTGCCCAGAAAAGCTTACAAAGCACTGCAGATGCAGAAGTTCAAAAGCTTTGTATGATTTTATTACACGGATCTGTCATAAATTACATTTCCCCTCTCTCTCTCTCTCTCTCTCGTCATGCTATGCTGTTCAGGTCTGAACTCCATCCTGTTTGCCATCAACGTAGACAACAGTGACCTGAACGGCGGGGTGACGCGAGGAGGCTCCTCGGTGTCCCACCTCCTCAAGGAATCCACGCAGGGAATCGGCAGCCTGTGGAAAGAGTCGACTCAGGGGGTCAGCAGCCTGCTGCGAGAGATCAGCACCGCCACGGCTGTGGTGCCCGGCTTCACCCCCAGAGTGGACGGGGCCTCAGACCCGCTGCCTGTCCTGCCACGCAGCAGCTCTGCTGGTAGGAATCCCAAGTCTTTAATATAGACTTGTTAGTTCTGCTGCAACACACAGAGGGTGCACCAAATAATTTACAATACAATAGCTTTTCTTTAGCCTCTCTTTCTTTCACATATTAAATATTTTGTTTTTGTTATTCATACACCAGCTGTAAGAATCAGAGGAGGAATCACTTCCTCAAAATTTTGCAGACATGACATCTGTTTTGGGACTATTTCATTGTATTGTAAGGTGTTTCTTTTGTCCATCCCTTGAATACAATGAGTTATACAACATGTTCCTCTGGCTCTAAGATGAAATAAATCACACAGATGCTGTATTTTAGAATTGCGGCATGCTGTAAATGTACTCCTAGAACACGTGTTTATGTCACAAAAGCATCACAGAAAAAGCACAAACATAAAGCAAATAAAACAACATACGGTTCAGTTGGAGCATGTATAATGAATGCACTGGTGGAACGAATCCAGTGGATGCAACACAAGGCGTCTGCAAGCAGAGTGCTGCAGCAGTGATAAAATCCCCCATGAATTGAAAAAAACTTCCAGAATGTCGGTTCCTCCTTTGACCTCATTTAGCTGTCTGCCCCAGTCTAGTCCATCGATGGGGGGGAACTTTAACACCGCTTTCTCCTCTTATGTTCTGCTCAGTGGGATGAACAAGCTTTTAAATTTGAACTGTGAATGAATGTCAATTCTAAGCTGTGTGCCAGTTCCTCAAGGTGGGAACCCATTCAGAGTATTCACTGGTAGACTCACTGTTGCACAGCCAGGCATTTTGGCTCTGAAAAGGAAGAGGGAGTTGGATAGATAGTGTATTAGAAAAGCTTAATTAAAATGAACTGAAGATGCTGATGTCACCAGTACTAAACGTTGCTGTATGAACATTCGGAGGCAGCTAGTCCAGACGGGTGAAACGTACGGAAGTTTCACTTCATTCAAGTTTTAAAATTGAGGTTGTTCTTCACTTCTTCTTTTTTTTTTTTTTCTTTCATCTTTTCCCACCCAGACTCAGGGCTGAGGAAGGAGCGCCGGAGGAAAAAGAAAGTCACCAACATCATTTCCTTTGATGACGATCTGGATGGAGGTGCGGAGGATGAGGAGGAGGGAGAGGAGGACTCCCAGAAGATGGGAGCGATGAGAAAGAAACACATTGCTCCCGCTCAGAGCAGTGTGGAGGAAGGAATAGATCCTTTGGAGCCTGCCTTCTCCGAGTTGCCAGCCCAGAACGGCCTGGCTGAGCCGGGCATAGTCAGCTGGGTGGGGTCCCCCCACCCCTCTCGTACTCCACCCACTACTACACCTCCTCTGCCTGACAGGAAGAGTATAGACTACGAGGATGAGGAGGAAGAGGATGAGATGTACAAACCCAGAGCACCATCCCAGGAGGAGGAGAGGAGCAGCTCTGATCAGTGAGTCCGAAAACTTCAGTTGAATGATTGTCGGGTTATAAAAAAGTATTAAGAGAAATCTTTCATATTTATCTTTTTGTTTTGTTTTTATTCTGACATTAGTCATTAGTGTGGGCTTAGTGCAACATACCCTTGGAAGTTGTTATTTAAGTGCATGGGAAATTAAATAGGAGATCATTAACAAATAGTTACAATTTAAAAAGTGCTCATATTTTTGTTTCATCCTGTTTTTATTTGTTGAGTTCTCAAATGATGGGCTGCTGGAGGTAATTAGTAGGATCCAAAAGTCGGTGTTCCCTGGGCAAAATAAGCAATTTTAAATCAGAAAACAAATGCATGCACAGCCTGCAGAAGCACAAAATAAACATTATTGAAAAGTGGAAGATGGATCATTAATGTTGGCTTCATTTTCCAATACACTGCAAGTTGCATTATTTTTAGTTCAACAAAATTATCTCCAAAAAAAGGACTGAAATTGGTCCTGACATTTATTCACAACAGAATGAAGACCAGGGTTTTTTAAACTGTGAAGGGGGAGATGTGAGGCAAAGATGCTGTGTGAGGTGAAAGGGACAGGTGCATGCTGGGGAATTAGTTACTGTAGTTTGACCCGCTTATTCGGCCCAGTTTACGGTCCGCAGTTGCAGCAGTGGTTGTGACGCACAGCTCATACACAGAGGGAATTAATGTACCGAAGATACGGAGCCGTAACTCAGTGAGATGTGAACACACCGACATAATGGTGTAGTTTTAGAATCAGTGGGACTTTCTAAAGATATAATTATCTCTGATGTCCATTGTAAATAAACTTCCATAAAACTGCTTAGAAATCAGAGCAAAAATTGCTCTTTATAACTCCAGAACTTGTCTGAGAATCGTCACATTTTTAAGTTTTAAAGGTGTTCTAAGCGATGTTGGGTGACGTTACTTCTTGTTGACGTTTGAAGTATTTTCAAACAAAACGGAGGCTAGCTCGCCCCTCCCTCCTCCTATATGTTGTATTCACTAAGGTTAACTTATTATATCCTTGTGTTGGTAGTAAGGCGAACATGAACGTCCATTTAGAAAAAAACAAACTGGATTTACCCAAATGTCCAGCAAAAACAGAGCCACCTGAATGTCGTTGTCTAGGACGGCTCTCCTCTAGCTAACTTCCCTCTTCACGCTTCTCTCTCCTCCACTCCCCACACCCCCCCTTCATGTGCACACGCACTAACCCCCCCCAACTCCCACCCCCAAATCCTTGTTGTTGGTTACTGGCTGGAACGCTGTTTGTTATGTTTGGTGGTGCAGGTTGGCGCAGTTTGTTTTTGTTGCCGTTTGTGGAGTTTACAGAGACCGCGTTTTTTTGTTCAGGGGACAGGCAGCTCGCGGATAGTGAGATGTTTGCTGTATGTGACCAAAAATGTTGTAGCCTAAAAAAACGTGACATCGCTTAGAGCACCTTTTAAGTATTTGAATCATACTTGTGTGTACATCCATGGGAACACTGCGAAAAGCAACTGCTAATATCTAATTCGGCATAATTTTATTGGTGTCAAAATGTAAACGTATAAAGACTTTAAAACAGGGCTGAAGTTGTAGCCCACAGCACAACTCACTGAATCCATGGGGGACATTATGTTTCAGGTTTACATCCTCCAAAGCATTATGGGAGGCACGGTCGACAAAAGAATGTGTTGTGCAGTTGAGGTTTTAATCTAAAATGTCCACAACTGAACTATGGAACAGAACAGTGAAATGTACTTCTCTCTCGGGAAAAAGTCACAGCCCACACTGACTGAAATTAAATTGCTTTGATTTAGGGTGGTGGTAGGCAGCCTGTCCAGTGTGTCCACGTGGAGTCCTCTACAGGTGATGACCGAACACAGAAGCTCGGACATCCTCATTCCTCTGAACCCTGCAGACTCTCAGCCAGGTACTGTAGACAAAAGCTGCAGAACGTATTTACAATCCTGCACCTTCAAGGAAGACAAAGAAATATTAAAAACACTTCCTGATGCATCAGTATAATATCACTTGAGTGCTTCAAGCCTGCACTGCTGCACTGCTCCTACATTTACATTCACTACTTGCACTGCACAGTGACTATTTTACATTACATACATTATAATATGTACATAAATAAAGAATTGCAGTGGCAGTTCTAAGAGTGCATTTTATTTCCATGTTTAAGATTCAGTTCTGTTTGACTGTTTTTACTGCTGATAACAGCTGCTTATGGCTTCAGTGTAGTGATCAGATTTCTGAAATCTTGGGACTTTCTCTGTTAGTCTGCACCTCCACTTTCACTTCTATTATGTTTCAGTGAGCCCCGTGGAGGACTCTGATGCATTTCCTGCCCAGCGTGAGTCAACAGGACCGGTGGCAAACTGTGAGAGCAGCAGATCGCTGCTAACATTCAAGTAAGCTATCGTTTCAGACGGGACTGATGTGCTGCTGTGTGAATTATTTGCAGTTTAGTGCCAAATATCCATCATGGTTTGGTTACAGGATTAAACAGGCAAGTCTAGTCGGTGTGCTTTTCTGCTACAGCCTCCGCTTTCCTCACAAAAGTGAAATGTGTTTTCAGTATGGAGTCCAGTCCACCGACAAAGTCTGCTCCACTCTCCAGTGTGCTACCAACATCTGGTCTGCCAGAGTCCATGACAGTTGGTGAGTGCTTTTTCCTCCTATCTGCCTCTTACTATTTCTCACTCTCTTCCTCTTCTTGTTGGGTTTATTCTTAAACCGGTTTTGTGTTGAGCACACGTGAGCAAGCACAAAGACAACCCAGCAGTGTCTCTGCATAGCAATGAGATCACTTTACTTGCAAGTTTAGAACTTGCTAACCAACAAAGTGGATTTCAATTTTATGAATAACGACTGTGGTGCAATTTCCAAACAAAGACATGTCAGGAATTATACTGTTGCGATCTAAAGCAGGGATCTTCAACAGGGGGTCCGGGAACCATAGGGGGTCCTCAGAGTCAATGAGGGGGGGAGGGCACCAAATTATTTTTGAAAGTTTTTTTTTTTTCAGCAATTCAAGTCTTAACATGAATCTCAACATATCATCAGCAAATATAAATGCTGCTTACTGACTTTTAGGTAAGGTAGTCACTAAGGCCATCCACAGATATAGTTCATCCTAAGGATTCACTGTGCCACATGCCAAACATGATTTATAAAATCATGCCAACAATTATGTTAATAGCTTAGTATTCTATGCAAAAAAAAGGTATGTATAAGGGCTTTAGGCCGCCCTACACGTTACCGTAGACCCAGTTTAATATGCAACTTCATTTTATACAATATATGTAGCAGTGGGTCCCTGCTTCGTCTCTCTTTTAGTTGAGGGGTCCTTGGCTTAAAAAACGTTGAAGACTCTTGATCTAAAGGATTCATCGCCATCACTACATCCTTTGGAATACACTCTGAGATTAGATTGTCTGGTGAAACCTCAAGAGGAACTGGATAGTCAAAACTCCCCCACAGCACAAAGTCTTCTGTGAACTAGTGAACGAGTTGGTTTGTTTTCTTGAAGCTAGCATAACAACATAGGGTAACACTTTACTTGAAGGTATCTACATAAGAGTGACATGACACTGACATGAACCGTAATTCTAAACCTAACCCTAACTTGTCATGACACTTACTAAAAGAAGCGTTATGTCATAAACGTTTATGACTTGTTTATGTTTATGACACGTTCATGATAGTGTAATGTCACTCTTATGTAGATACCTTCAAGTAAAGCGTAACCAAATATAGCCTCTTCATAAGCTCAAAATGAGTAAATTAGGCTTAGAATTCAGCCTGTTTAGCTTCATATAAGGAAAGAATTGCCAGAAATGTAAGTTAAATAGGCTTGAAACTAGATTTAGATTTATTTGTTTATGGACTGCTCTCGTTCTGCTAAGCAAGCAGTCAAATCAGTGAACAGAAACACTGAAAGTAATAACATTAAGGTTAGGGCCTAATGCAGCACAAGTGAAGTCACTTCTTTGCAGCGTCGAGGATTAATGAAATCAAACGTGAAAATGATTTTAATCCGATATGGCAGCAAAAATGTAAATACAGTAGTTGAATCACCAGTTCCTCATGAGGTTTTATCCGAAGGTAGTCTGATCTCAGAGTGTATTTCCCAGAAGTCTGCCACGGTACTGAATCCTGTGGAAGTCCTGACATGTCTTTGTCTCGGAATTTCAGCAGCAGCTGTCATCTGTAGCAAATTAAATCCCACTCTCTGATTGGTATTTTTTTCAACCCTTGTTGTTTTCCCCTGTGCCAATAGATTGCTCAGTTCTTTAACCATATTTCATATTATAGCAAATGATCCACCAGGTGGCACTGTTGGTCCAGTGTATGCATATGTTACTTTGTACACACGTCTGCTCCCATCAAAGGGTTTTGCTTGAAAGACAAAAATGGGAGTGTGTGACACAAAGTCAGATTGTGTGAATTCCTGCCATTTACATACAACTGTACGATTTCAGATGTGGATAAAACGTACTTGACGAGCACTTTAATGTGTGTGCGACTAACATCACACACAGGTTTTTTGTGGTTTGTGTTCTGCTCGGTGCCCTGGAGCTAAACAGACCGCAACCACAAGACGCTCACACTGATGCTATTTGCTTCCTTGGATTCTGTGTGTGTGTGTGTGTGTGTGTGTGTGTGTGTGTGTGTGTGTGTGTGTGTGTGTCTGTGTGTGTGAGGGGAGAGAGAAAGTGACAGAAAGCCAGGGGAAAGAGTGAGTGGAGCTGCCTATAAGCACTGGGATTTAGCAGTCGTCCAATCTATTAGCCCAGGGTAAGAGGGGGTCAAGGGGTAACAGAGAGAGAAGGTGGCGCAAAAAGATCTCTGTTGTAGAGGCATAGAAAATGATCTTCTACACACAGAGCTCCATGAGTCCGTAGAAAGTTGTAAAACCGCAGACCCCCAGTCGAGGTTTCAGCACTGTAGCATCACTGTAGTTCAGGTTTTTGTGTCAGTCCCTCAGAAAAAGAGCACACAGAGCTCCTCTCCAGACTCACTGACACCCAACAGTCTCATAGGAAGAATTCCTTCACGACAGAGGCAGAGATGCACACAATTTCTACACCTGTCGGCTCAATAGACCAGAATGCAACGCAGCCAAAACAGCATTTTGAGTAAAAGACCATGACTTTTTCCTCGACTGGGGAAAAAAAACCCTCTCTCCCTTGCTATCGCTGGCTCTGTTGCTTTTCTCCTCGAATACTACTACTTCTGAGGCTGTGGAGGGAGCTGTCCAAAGTTTGGAAAAACATCCCCCTGATGATGTCATAGTGATGTCATCAGGGTTCATCTTAAAAAATCTAACCCAAACCCTTCTCTTCAAATTTAAGGTGAGGAATTTTGAAGAAGTCGGTATTTTGGATGCACTGTGGGTCTAATGAGAGACCCTACTGAGATGCATTATGGGAAATGCAGGATCCAGTGTTTTTTAAGGTTGACCCATATTAGGGACTAAATATCAGGATACCTGGGCCTCTGCTGGTTAGTTTTTAACTCTGTCTCTTGAGTTCCCCAAATGTATGCATATGCAATACGCTTTTGATGAAGTCAGGAATCAAAATGAGCAGTCGATTGGCCCATATGCTGACACAAGAGAGGAATAAGACCTCCTATGAATAGGAACATTTGCAATATATCATTACAGCGTGTGTATTTAGTGCTAAAGAATAGTAAAAACAGCTAATGACAGTGTTTGCCCTTTTTGTGATTAAGGCTTTGTGAACACACACACACACACACACACACACACACACACACACACACACACACACACACACACACACACACACACACACACACACACACGCGCACACACTAGCTGTAATGTGTCCATGTCCCCCTGCGAGGACTGAGGGGTGTCTGGCTCTACTAAAGTCCCTAATGGCTCGTCTGCGGCACCCGCTGTGAACGCGTGGTCGAACTTAAGGTCACGTTTATTTCTGGCCTGCTGATGTGGAGAATGGAGCTGTGGAGATAATAGACTTCCTTTATCTCTTCTAGTCTCTGTTGTGCTCTTCATCTTCTCCTTCTCGCCCAACCAGGCACTTCGCTCGGGGCTGGAGGAGACCCACTTGTGTCTTGGGCTACATCGACACCCTACATTAGTTATGAGAATTGAGATGTGGTCTCTGCATGTTGTGTGTGTGTGTAATGGTGGAATGCGATGTGCAGGGTAGATTAACTCCTTGTCTCGTGGTTATTTTTGGAAATCCTGGTAACAGCCTAGTTAGGGGCTTTTTAAACCTTCATGTGCACCCCTAAGCGTAACTATGGAGATGAGTCACTGTACCACCACACAGCCAGGCCCAAATCTGTCCTTTACATCAGGACGGAGATTAACATCAGCCAGCAGCTGACTGCTAGCAGACTTGGGCTGTAGCTGATGCAGTTCAACTGACTGACGCTTTAAGGCTGGAAAGGATTCTGTGGATTTCACACTGAAGTTGCTGCTATCTGATGTTGTTTAAATTCGAACAGATTCCATGGCAAAATGACACTTAGTGCTGCAGCTGATTATCATATTCAATGTTGATTAACCTGTTGGTTACAATAGGTTTTTCCTACATAGTGATCCTGGAATTGTCTATATTTAGGCTTGGCTTATTTTCTCTTAAAGTTAGAGTACTTTACAAGAGCTCAATAATTATACTAGCTTTGGAGAAATATCCGAAATCATTACTCCGGTTATATTTTTGGGTGACAGCTTTGCTACAATAACAATTTTCAGATAGTGTATCAATCTATGCTCTCTTCAAAGCCACCAGACTCCTTTGACAAAAAACAGTAATTTTACCTCGCAGAACATGAGAGTTCCTGGTCTTGCGCTGCATGGCTCGGTTAGTTTGTGTTAATATATGACTTTGGTGAATCCAAACTAACCCTTGAAAACACCAAAGTCACTCAATAACACAAACAAACTGACCAATCAGGGGCAGCAGTAGACCAGCGACTTCTGTGTTTTGCAATGTAAAATTACTGTTTTTGTCCAAGGAGTCTGGTGGCTTTGAAGAAAGCATAGATGGATATAAAGGCTTCCACAGCAACACATTATAGCTTCCGTGTCGGTACTCCTGCCTGCTTCTCCAAACTGGGGAAGTGCCATTCACCATCTACTGTAGCTAATACACTGACTATGGATAAGTACCACATACAACCAAAAAATCAGAACTATCCCTTTTTAGGCACAAATATCAGCAGAATATATCAGTGAAGGGCTTTTGGTACTTTGGTACTAGTAACTGTTCTAAATGGTAACACAATAAAAATGGCTGGTGTTGGTGTGTAGATGTTTGAGCCAAAATAACCAAGAAGATGGTTTTCTTGTCCTGCTATCAGCTGTGCTCAATTATATAATCGGTTGCACAAAAATAATACTGCCTACCTCCTGCAAATGACAGTTTCTCAGCGGACTATAATTCACTTGTAATTGTTGTTGTGAGTTTGGTTTCATGTTTTCATAAAATACAGTTATGCTCATAAGTTTATGAACCCATGCTTAAGTTGACTAAAAAGGAATAAAAAAATCATCTTTTGGAAATTGATCTTAATGCCTTAATTAAAAAAATGAGGAAAAATCCAACATTTTAAGGACACCAATTTAGTTTGTGATTGAATAATGTATCGTAAATAAATAAATGTTCTTCCTTAAAATACAGGGGGCATAAGTGAGTACACCCCTATGTTAAATTCCCATAGAGGCAGGCAGATTTTTATTTTTAAAGGCCAGTTATTTCATGGATCCAGGATACTATGCATCCTGATAAAGTTCCCTTGGCCTTTGGAATTAAAATAGCCCCACCTCATCACATACCGTTCACCATACCTAGAGACTGGCATGGGGTACTTTCTATAAGATCATCTCTCAATGCAAATCAAACCAGCTATCAGGCTAACTGAAATAGAACCATGCCAATCTCTTGGTATGGTGAATTCCTCTTTTTAGTCAACTTTAGCATGGGTTCATAAACTTATGAACACAACTGTACATAGTTTAATGCAAATGGTAGCCAGTGTCCCCTACATGTATCTCTAATTATTTTCTTTATTTATTCAGGGATTTTTTAGTAGCTTCCTAAACAGTATGCTTTACTATCGCAATAAAAGTGTTCTCTCTGAGTCCGATTGATATTCTGTATAACTTTGTCAGCTGGAAAAAGTAAAAAACTGATTTCATCAAAGCAGTTCATCTTAAGGATGGAACAAAAGTGCAGCATTAAAAGTGGGATTCTGTTTTTTTTTTCTACATTTGAAAACTGTAGGTTATTAGTTTATGCATATTGCTGTGTGTATTGTCTGTGTGTGTTTTGTGTATTTGAAGTAGCTTTAGTGCATACATCTCACCATGGTCTCTCTCTCTCCTCTGCAGTGGAGCTGCGTCAGGCCATTGTAGCCATGATGAACAGGAAGGACGAGCTGGAAGAACAAAACACGTATGTTGGGATCATTTCTCCAATATTTGCTGCTCGCTAACCCCCAAACACACACACAAATACACACACATACTCACACTATGGACTGGAGGAAGATATCCAATGACTTTTCTGTATAAATTGTGTCTGCTTGTTTTCTTTTTATCCTGAGACAAGAGTTTTTTGTGCTGACTTGGGGCCAGTAAACAGTTTTGTTTGTGTTTTGTTTTTAGCATTAAGCCACCAGAGGCTGTGATTTATATTCATTTAACAGCTGCTTAAAAGGATCGGGGTGCAAACTGCAGAGCACAGTTCAATAAAAGTCTGTTGTAATGATGAAAATAACAGTCTAATGTGTATACACCTTTGCGATTTATCCTAAATAAATGTTAATCTTCTACCAAGCAGTAGTTATGTCTTTATGATAACTGATGTGATTTGTACTCGAGGCATTAAGAAAACAGCGATGCAATCACACGATGGGTGTTGATTAAGTGTTTTGTATCAGTGCTGAGTGTGACTGCGATTAAAGAAGCTTAATAATGTTTATCCGCTCTACCGTTAATGAAAATAACATTAGCAGAATGTCAACATTTAATATGTCTAAATGTGAAGGATTAGGTTCGCACAAGACGTTATCACCTGAATGTAAATGGGACGGCAAATACAGAGATACGTGACCTAACCTCGTGGATTTGACAGGTCTCTTCGCAGTCTGCTGGATGGGGAGATGGAGCACTCAGCAGGCCTGAGGCAGGAAACTGATCTGCTGAAGAGGAAGCTGGCAGAGCTGGAGGAGAGACACACAGCCAAGGTCCAGGCATTGGCCAGGTAGGAAACAGAGCGTATAGCTTACAATGTGGAAGATTAAAGCTGCACTTGGCTCAAATTCGCCAAGAAAAATGGCGAAGCCATTCGGTCTGTTGTGGCAACGCTGCCGAATATCCAGAAGTTAAAGCCCGAGCAAGAACAATCTTTGTTGAGTTTTGTTGGTGGCCATGATGTTGTGGGACAAGTTAGATTTTCCAGCTCGCTCCTTTAGTGGTGAAGGAGTTGGCTAAGGCGAACGCTAGCCATGCTAAGCCGTCCAAAACGTTAGCGATTGGTTATGGCAGATCCAGAGTGGCTCTGGGCAGATCCAATAGTTTTAAACTTCAACAGAGTACCCGCCTTCAAGGAAGTTAACATTTGTCAATGGAAAGTGGTCAGACTCTCTGTACAAATGAAATGTAGCAGAGTCTGGTAGGACCAGGCTACTGTGTCCACAGCAGTAACGTTACATTGCTTAACTTCTGTGCCGTTATGTCCAAACTTAGCAGAGCTTACATTGACTTAGGCAGTGCTACCGTTAACATTATTTATAACAAGTATAAGCTAATAAGTATAAGCGGGCGTTTCCATTTGAAAAACCTGGAATAGAACGCAGATGGACTCAACCTTTTTAATAGGCAACTATGATGATAATCTTGTAAGCCGTTTTCAAGCAAAAATCCCCCACAGCCTCCAGTATCCCAAATGTGAGGCTTTTCTTTATTTTACATGTACATTAAATTATATATCTTTGGGTTTTAAACTGTTCAAATTAATTTAAAGATGTCACCTTGGGCTCTGGGAAATTGTAACTGGCATTCATTACTATTTTCTAATATTTTCTACGGTTCACTGATTTATCAAGATAATCTACAGGTCAATCAATAATGGAAATGTCATTACTGCCCTTGAAATAACAAATCGAGAGAGCTCTAAACTCTGAATAATTATCTTCTGTTTCCACCTGTAGAAGCTGGAAGTGTGGAGTTGTCTTACGTAGTTCTGTATGGCCATCGCTGTCTTTTATCACGCTGTATCTGCAACATTGATTGTTATCTCTCTTTACTCTAATCAAGATATTGTCATTTGAAATGTCTCTATAAGAAAAGTGTCTATTTGGAGGAGAAAATCCAGCACAAGCTACTAGTAATGAGGAAGTAGATCTAATGCCCAGTGATGCATCTTCTACTTTAGTGTCTGAGGACAAAGGTAACTTTGTTGTTGTTGTTGTTGTTGGTTTCTTCATCATTAGCTCAAAATGAGTAGTAGCTGTGTATGGCTGATGGGAGGATGTTTTCCAAAGCAAAGTGCCTTGTTTTTTTTGTTTTTTTAGAAAAGCTAGCATTTTAATCACTCAACATTGTAATGATTGTTTAATTGGTACTAGCCATTCATTCATATCAACCCCCTGCAAATATTCGATCGCTGTTTAGTCCTGTGGGATCGTTTCATATCATGCAGTTTTAATTGCAATCCAATTTATTTGACTAGCTCTATCTCACATTTTGACTTGTCATAACAGGAAGTACACAGGTGGCATAATTAACAATAGCCATGTTGAGTTCAGTTTGGGAACTTTCGTCTCATGTATCTACAAATTGATTTTCAGTCAGTGAACATTGTGTATAAGCTGTAATAGCCCCGAGGGCCTTCATGTCTTGCGATTAAAGCTGCTTTGTTGCTGCTGATTGTGCTGGGCTGTAGGTGTAAGCACCTACAGTCGCTGCATCAGTGTATCACAGTAATTACCACTACACCGCCTAATGGCAAGAGCTTTACAGAGTCAGGAAAAGGAACTATATTTGTGCAACTATCACTGTTAAGTCTCCACAGCGAGTTCAGTCCGCTCATGATGAAAAGTATGGGAGAACAAATGTCAGAACCACTTTTTCCCTTTCAAACCCATTGTGGTAGCCTGGTCTTACCAGACTCTTGTACATTTACTTTGTACAGAGAGTCTGGCCACTCTCCATTGACAAAGGTTAACTTCCTTGAAGGCGGGTACTCTGTTGAAGTTTAAAACTATTGGATCTGCCCAGAGCCACTCTGGATCTGCCATAACCAATCGCTAACGTTTTGGTCGGCTTAGCATCGCTAGCGTTAGCCTTAGCCAACTCCTTTACCACTAACGGAGCGAGCTGGAAAATCAAACTTTTGCCACAACATCATGGCCACCAACAAAACTCAACAAAGATTGTTCTTGCTCGGGCTTTAACTTCTGGATATTAATAATTTAATAATTAATTAATTAATTAAATTAATACATTTCTCTATAGAGCTCCTCCTACAGCTTCAGAATAGATATTTGGCAGCTCCTATGTTGACTTGTGTCTGACTCCTCGCTCGGTCAGTCTGCCGTTTCTTCTTTCTCTGTTCCTCCAACAATACTTTCCTAGCTTTCTGCTTCATTTTTGCCGGCTCAGCTTCGACGATGACAAAAACTCCATCGCTACCTTGTTAGCCGGTTCCTGTATGGGCGTATGTGTGCAGTGCCGTGAAGCAATTAGTTACATCGCGAGACCTGCTATCACGCAGTACTTCCTGACGCTGAGGCCGGCGACTCGCCGGCCCAAAGTTGCAAGGGTGGTTTTTCAGCTCACAGGCGCTAGGGGGAAGCGAGACGACCACCATTCAACAAAAAAAAAAAAAGTCATATAACCATTCCAGTGACTCCGAAGCTGTTCAGTTAAGATAAATTAAGCTAAAAAAACGGCATACTTCCCCTTTAAAGCAACACTGTAACTTTTCCCACTTCGGTCCCCCTACAGGTTGTCTCATTGGAACTACAGCTGCAGCTAAAAGTTACATAGTGCTGATTTAATTACGACAAGCGTACACGCCCCGTCATCGTATAAGAAAGCCTACCTTGGACAAAAAACAAATGGCATTCCATAGACTTGAAAGTGGAGAGAGGAGGGGGAATGACATGAAACAAAGGGCCTCAGGTCAGAACCAAACCTGCAGCCGCTGCGTCAAGGACTGAGCCTCTGTATATGGGCGCGTACTGAACCAGGTGAGCTACCCAGGCGCCCCCAATAAGCAGTGTTAAGTTAAAACGGATGAAAGAAAACTTCCCTATCGATATGTATTAGGGATGTAACGATTACCGCTGTAACGGTAAACCACGATAAAAATGTTGACGGTAACAATTACCGTTTTCATTTTTAAAATATCATTATTATCACGGTGGATTACCACGGAGTGGAAACCCTGTGTTTAATCCTTCCCAGCTTCATATGAGTCTCCTGAAGTTGCCGCGACGGCGCACTGCGTAGCCTACAACGTGTGTTTCTTGAAGTTGGAATCATGGCGGAAGGAGGAGATGACAGCGCTCAGGACATTTATCAGCCCTCTAAGAGGACTAAGTCTAAGACTAAGCATGGGCATATTTTGGTTATTATAAGAATGCCGAAGGACAGTTGATTGAAGATAGTTATCCTATCTGCAGAACGTGCAGGAAAAAAGTATATGATTATTGGTGTTTCTTTGATTTGTTTACATATTGTTCTTTATGTCTTAGCTTGAATGTTTGGATTTGTAATTTATAATAATGTATACCTGCACTACTGGAAATGTTCCTGACAAATAAGCTGTTTACATGCTGATCCATTGCATCCTTTGATGTTAAAAGTTGCACTTTTGATAAGGTTTTGCCTATATTTTTGTAATATAATAAACACAGTTACACTTTTTGAAACTATTTCAGCTTGTGTAGGCCTATCAGTGCTTTCTGAACATATTGAACACCCTTTTAAAAAATACCGCGATAATACCGAAAACCATGATCATTTTGGTCACTACAACCGTGAGGTTAAATTCTTATACCGTTACATCCCTAATACGTATAATAATACAAAATGTAGCGCCTCTTGTACAAGAGCTTTTCGACAGTGATGATGACAATGTAAGAGATGATTAGGATTAGAATTATTTCACCCGTCAGTCCACGGTTTGTGCTGGGACGGTTCCTGTCATATAAGCTGTTCATCACACATTCACTACGCTTGGTGCTGTGCTGCCCCCCCCCCCCCCCCCCCCCCCCCCCCCTCCGTGTCCTGACTCCTCAGCCATCAAATTTCGGCAACAGTTTTTTTTCTTTTCTGGTAGCGCACTGGTGGAAGTGGCGCGGTGTGGATGAAATTACATTATGAAAAAAATATTATTTCAGGTGGTAACGTGTTACTTATTATTTTTACTGTTACCCCCAACGCTGTCAATAAGTGACCACCTCACCTACAGTTTCCCTGGAAGTGAATTGCGTCACCTCAGCATTTACAATTGATGGCCTATATGCCAGAAGTCTCCAGTCGAGCCCTGAGCCCTTTAAATAGAGCATTAGTCATCCTTCAGCAGTCTAAACAGAAAGCGTCTGCGTTCAGATAGTAGCCTCCTACAATAAGTCAAGCCACCTGCTAGGATTGATCGAGTGACTCAAGTTAAGTGTGTAAGGACTGCTAGAGCTGATGGGTTCGCAGCTTGGCGAAGAGAGTGCGGCCGCTGACGGGGGCTTTTTAAATTTGTTAATACAATTTGTTGATCATTTTCATGTTCACTTAGAACAGTTTTAATGGAGTTGAAATTGCAAGTGAGGTAGCGAGATTATACAGGGAACAAGGGATGGCCCTCATGACTGCCTGACTCTCTCTGCAGGCGACTGTGACATACAGTGTGCTTTTTCTCCAAGTCAAACGCACACACTCCAACACACAAAGGCGATTCTACAGTCCGCCGCTAAATCTCAAGTGCTGCTTTTCCTTCTCAGTCAAATCTATCTCGATCAATGGAGGCTAAAAATACCACTGAAGGAGCAGCTAGCCACTGAATGAGGGCTGGAAGCTGTCAGCATCATTCAGTGAAAGGAGGCTACTGGCAACGGTTGCTAAGAATCCCACAATTCTTTGTGATTCACTCGCACTAAGGGTGAATCGGGAGTCAGTAAGCCTGACATAAAATCTGACACCGAACAGTAACATCTTAACACTTGAATGGACAGTTGGCTCGCTCGGTGACCGGCAGCTAGCTGAAGTGCTTTACTGCTGCTGAGTTAATTGAGACAGATTGTTAAATCCGCTCTAACGGTGACAGGAATCACTTCTCTGAGAGCAGAAATCTTCAGGTTAAATGTTTATCTTTAGCACCATATGGCCCCGCTGTTTGAGGAAGGTGCTGTCAGTCATCTGCTTATTTTAGTGCTTCTCCTAGTAGTACAGTAGTAGAGCAGCCCCCAAACCCATGGAAGTGGCATGTGTGCGCGTGCGTCTTGAGCCTGGCTGCATATGGGGGTGGCAGAGGATGAGCGAGCCGCCATAGATAGATTTCCGCTGACGTAGACTCCGGCAGAGGGGAGTGGGCTAGAATCGGACCGCTGCTCACTTACCGAGTTACCCACCCACAAAACTCAGATGTACTGTACAGCAGGACCCTTACTCATTCATACAAACACACACACACACACACACACACACACACACACACACACACACACACACACACACACACACACACACACACACACACCCAAATATAACATGAGAATGTAAGACTCTCACCCACACATTGACGCATAGCGGCCCACGTACTCAGTCTCAACTTCTCCCAGACTGGAGAAATCCGAGTGCACGTGCAATATTCCACATGTATGTATGTATGTATGTATGTATGTATGTATGCATGCACGCAGCGCCTCAACACTTGGTGCCAAACTTAATTTGTAATGCTGTCTTTTTATGGTATTCTGCAAGTGTTTGTAGTCAACTGTGCTAATTGGATTTCCTGTTATTGAGCTTTCTACTGTTGGCAAATACCACAGTACTATGGACTAAAGATCAGTATTGTGACAGAATTTAGGGGATTGCCATTAGTGATACATAAACATACAGTATTTCCACACATTACCAATCATTGGTAATATGACTACTATGATTACCGAGCAAGTACAAACATTTGGTGCTCATTTGACTCTGCTGCTGCAACACTGAGATAAGGAAAGACAATTGAAATGCAATGCTTTGCAATACATTTCACTGTCAGCATTTACTTCCATTTTCTACAGGAAATGCATTTTCTAGTAAATAAATATCGCTTTTGAATATATTATATGTATTTTCAAAAAAAGTCGGTATCACTAATCCATACATTATCTGTAAATTTAGATTTGAAAAACTGCTGAAGCTTACTTGTATGTTGACTTCTCTACAAAGAGAAGCTCCCTGAGAGGTTTCAACAACAAGTAAAAGGATCATTTGATCCAATTTTTTTTGTAGAAATACAGTTTTGTGATCACGCTTGTCACAAATCTACCTATTATGTAGACCAACAATGGAATTTTAATTTGTAGGAAATAATCGCAATTTAAAGGTAGTCTGTGGAGTTTTTGACCACTAGTAGCGCTGAGCAATGTTTTTATGAGTGGCTGTCAGGTCTGTTGTATAGTGTGCACATGTACATGGCGCAAACACGCAAGGCAACTTGTTGGATACTAATTATTAAGCCCTACTTTAGGTCTAGATTTAAACATTTTATGATAACCCAAATACCATGTGATAACTAGGGCTGTGCTTAAAATTAGATATGGCAGTATATCCTGACGTACTCCTCGTTTATGCACGTATCGATGCAGATGCTTCTTTATCGATACAATTATAGCAAATGCTGTAACTGCAGTTTTGAAAAAGAAACCTCACCTGTAGTGCGGTGCACAATAAAGCCAATAGGTGGAAGCAGAGGCCAACCCACATTACACAATCAGCGCATTTTTCAATTTAAAACCAACATTCCTTCAAGCATGTTAAGTTTTTAAAAATGTAAGAATATTTATCTGCATTAATTAATAACTTTGGGATAAGAAGGAGAATATATTATTTAACTTTTAAGAGCTCCGTGGGCCTGAAAAATCAAGGTGTATCGTATCGCGAGGTTGTAGGCAATTCCCAGCCCTAAAAATATCTATCCTCACATCTCCGTATCGTCATTACACAGTGCCTTTTATTTAGTTACCGTCACTGCTAATGATAAAAAAGATATTGAGTCGTTAAAAAGAACCGTTGCTTTAAAAATAGAATGAAAATGGCCTTGCTCTGAATGTCTAACCCTCAAACTTGTTCCCTCAAGAGCACACACACACACACACACACACACACACACACACACACACACACACACACACACTCTCTCTCTCTCTCTCTCTCTCTCTCTCTCTCTCTCTCTCTCTCTCCACAACTACTTCTTGTCCCTCTTTTTAGACGTCAGTTGGCAGAGCAGAAAGCAGGCCTCTCGCTGCAGGAAGACGGGAAAGCGGCCAGTCGAGTGGACTCGGGCCAGGAAGTGGTACCTCGTCACTGAGGGGGTGGTTGGACAGGCGGACAAATACGCGCCCACACACACACACACACACACACACACACACACACACACACACACACACACACACACACACACACACACACACACACACACACACACAAATGAAACGGGAGCAGATGCCTTTTTCTTAGCTGGCTGGGCTGTCGTCTTTTCTCCAGGCAGTCTGGTGCAGTGATCTAAGAAGCGGCAGAGAGAGCGGCTGTGAAGTTTGCCTATTGTACTTGTTGGGAGAATTTAGACTCAATGTTTTCTTCCTTTTTGAAGTCAATTATATCACTCTGCCCGGGGCGGGGGGGCTTTTTCCTTTAATGCTGAAGTTTTAACAACCCAGCCCTGCACCCCATTGCCTTCTTGTGCCTGAGTGGATGTGTGTGTGTGTGTGTTTATACAGCTCTGTGCATTGATTCTTTGGAAGTGTGACACGAGAGTGTATGCTTGGAAGTATTTTTTTTCCCCAGCAAGGCTGAGCAGTAAATTGCACTCAGGAGCATTACCCAGCGACTGAGCGGTCTGTCTCTGAAGGCGTCTTTGTACCTCTCATTTACTACTTCCAAACAAAACCAGATCATACCTGAAGAACAGCCAATTTAGCTGTGTTTATTGCACATTAAGACGACTACTGAGTATGGGGGATAATAAAGGAAGGAGTGGTGGGAATACAAGAGAGAGAGAAAAATCACCCCAGGGCTTCTTTCAACTTAAGTAATTACTGTGTGTAGTTTAGGTTTAAGCTTCCCTCTTGAGATACTTTTTGAGAAGCTAAGATTCTACATCCTTCCTCTCTTTTTAATAATCTCTTCCAGTATTTTCTTTATTAAAAACACGCACAAACTTTACAGTCCTCACTAGCTTTCGCCCTTTCACACAAAATATTTATTTATCTCTCAAACGCACAGTTTCTCTTTCACCATCTCCTGTTTGCACACAAAACAGTTACCAATTTCTTTAAATCTATCTCGAAGGCACACACAGCCTTTACAGTATATCTCTCTTTGTTTCTTTTGCAAACAAAAACACATTTTATGAATCTCCTCTTGCGCAAACACTGCTTCCCACTTTTTTGCTTGCACGGAAGAAGATGAGATGATTTCAACAGTTGTATTAACCACCGTGGTTAATAGGCTTATTCTCTGAGCAGGCATTCACACTAACAATATTTCTGGGTCAGACTACTGCCCTTGATGAGAAAGTGGTTTGTGGCTGGTCCCATATCAGCTGGACGACGATTGCAGTTTTCGCAACAGAGATGCCGAGCAAGTACTTCACTTTAGGACACTCTCATTTAAAACTTCACTGTCCCTTGAGGCAGAGAAGACACTTAGTTTCAGATGACTTTCAGACTCTCCACATTTCCAGCGATACAGCATTCACTAGAAGCACAACATCAAACAACTTTAATGGATCGCTCTAAATCGGAAAGCATTAACAGAGAGTCAAAGCCGCTGTTTCTTGCTACAGTTTTAGAAAAGAGAAAATTGTGCAATATTGACGCTCCCACAGGGCTTTGTAGTTTAGATTTGTTTGGTTTCCAATATTCAAGTTATGTCCTGTGGGTCTGAATAATGGTTGTCCACTAAACTGAGTTTATAATGATAGACTCGCCAGAAGCCTGGAAGTGAATGCAACACAGAAATGTAGGCCTAAGTGGGTATTTACTAGCATATGGCTGTTCAAATGTATGGGTGCAGTTTACACACTGTGTATACAAGGTAGTTTACTCCCTGGGTCAAACGTATAAGGCAGAATTGAAAATAACTAATGTTTTCATTTACCGTGGAGAAATGCAGTTACTTGCATGGTGTACAAAGAAGTAATGCTGAAACATTTGGTCGATTTGTGGTTCTCAACCTGGGGATCAGGGTTGATTAAGGGCTCACGAGAGAAATCTAAGTGGTCCCGAGATGATTAACAAGATAATAAATAACCAGGAAAATTATTTCATCTTCACAAAGAGATGTTTTAGCCATGCTAGCAGCCATTGTGTTGATTGATCCACCTCTTTGGTCCAGTCTAAAATATCTCAACAACTAATGGATGGATTGCCATGACATTTGGTACATATATTCATGGTGCCCAGAGGATAAATCCTAATGACTTTGGTTCTCTGTGTTTTAATCTAGCAACACGAGCAGGGCAAAATCTTTCAATTAATTCTGTGAAAGATCTCAACATCTACTAGACGGATTGGCAAAGGATCTTGTCCACACATTCATGGTCTCTAGACGATGTATCTTTAGGACTTTGGCAGAAAAACGTGCTCCGGTTTATTGGCATTACTTTAAACCAATCACAATTGTCTTGGGTGCTGCTAAGCGCCGAGCGGAGCCCCGGTGCCGCTGCAAAATAGCCTCGGGAAGGAACTTGTTTTGGTGGAACATGTGTACGTTCAAAAGTTGTTTTAGTCGTGCAACAGAAAACTCAGATTGGACAAATAGTCTAGCTAGCTGTCTGGATTTACCCTGCAGAGATCTGAGGAGCAGTTGATCATAGTCCTCATAAGTTGAGTTTGCAAAGAAAGCGGAAGATAACAGACATCTGGCCAAAAAGAAGGACATCTGGCCAAAAAGAAGGACATCTGGCCAAAAAGAGGTCGTGGATATAGACTAGGGATCCCCTGACTTTTCCTCTAACGCCAAGGTTGACATTTGTGGTTAGAAGTGCAGCCCCACAGAGCCACATGGCACGGCTTGAATCGACTCTACTTCACTCCCTTTATTTTGGATTTTCATTAACAAAAATTGTAGATAGTACCTGGTACCTAATTTTTTTTTTTTGTTACCACCTGGGTCGTGGGTCCACGCGAGCTGAGCGGATACTAGAAGTTGTAGTTAAAACACTGCAGAACACTTATTGAACAGACAGAATCGTCACTAGTGGGACATGGGGCATCCTGCATAAACCCATCATTTTTAAATAGCCAAGCTGCCGTCAATAGCGACTGCCATTTTTTTTTATTTTTTTATTTACTCGCCCCAGATAAAAACAAAAGTAGCACCCCTCAAAACTACGCTGTGCACTAAGTCGAGTCCAGCAAGTGTCGCGTTAAAGTTGAGGTCATGGCAGTTTCATGCGGCTTCGCTATGGCGATCAGCTGAGAATCCCGCCTACACTGAGGGGATACTATCCGCAGAGGGAAAAAAAATAGAGAAAAGCACCTGGTGCCAAAAGTGAGGTGAGTCGAGTTGAGTCAGACCGTGTGGTGGAAATGAGGCCTACGTTTTGTTTCATTAAAAATGCCAGAAAGTTTTACATCTTCAGACTACTACAAGCAATTAAAAAGGATCGATTTAGTTAATTGACAGACAACTGTCCAGTTAACATTTTTGATAATTAATCATTAAAAAAAAATCCATCAAGAAAAAATCTTTTTCTAGCCGTTTCCAGCTTCTCATAAGTTAAAATTTCTCTGTTTTATTTCATTGTGAATTGAATTGGTTTTGGCCTGTTGGTTGGACAAAATAAGCAATTCAAAAATCATCTTGAGGGCTTGACTTAAGGATAAATTGTAAAAATAATTAATGGAATACGAAATAATGAATATGATTATTTGCAGCCCGAAAGGGAAGTGTCTTATTACCCTGTGCCTTTTGAGCAGTGATGGGAAACGTAATCTGAGCAAGGCATGTATTTTCTCCTGATATTAAACGGAGGCATACAAGAGACATAAAAAGTAGAAAAGAAATGGAAATGTAATATCTGGGGATGTTGAGGAATGAGGTGGTGAGTTGGCTTGTCAGTGATGAGCAGGTTAAACGCTCATGGGGGGAAAACAAGAAGATGTGTTTGATTTAGCATATGGTGGCCTGGCCTGCTGTACGACCTGAGGGAAGCCGCTCCAACACAGAGGGTGTATTCTACACCCCCGGCTCCTGTTTTATCGGCCTGCTCTGAAATTGGATTTGAAAAAGTACCGAGCAGGTGCGGCTCTTAGGGCGATGCTCCCTCATAACCTGCAGGACACTGGCTTATTTACATTGTCCCACTGATAGCGCCAGTGATATCAGCTGACAGCAGCGTGTGTACACGTCCCCAAATTTCCCTCAAGACCGCTTATATTGTTCTGTCAGGATTTGTTTTGTACTAGTGTGTCTGAGTCATATGAGAGACGATGTAGATCATTTTGTCAGCTGGTTACTGGGAACATGCATATGTCTCTATGCAAGGATACATATATAGTATGGTTCAACCTGGGGCTACTAGTGTAAATTGGTATATAGTATAGTCCAGGCAGTGTTGTAGTCGAGTCGCCAAGTCTCGAGTCCCCAGTGTTCAAGTAAGAGTCCAAGTCCAGGTCACCAAAGAAGAGTCCGAATCGAGGTTAAGTCACGAGTCTAGAGAATAGCGACTCGAGTCCCAGTCCAAGAGTCGAGTACTCCACCACAGCATATCACACATAAAAGTACTCCAAGTTTCCGAGTCCTATTTCATAAATCCTCAAATCCGCGTCCAAGTCATCAGCGCACAAGTCCAATACGAGTCATGAGTCCCGAAAATAGCGACTTGAGTCAGTTTTATAATTTGTCACCAAAGATGATGACAAATTATAAAACATTTTTAACCTGACCTATTAATAACAAGCTAGGCTGATATGCCTGAACGCTGATTATCTCTTTTAGTGGCTTACAAAGTCGATCCATTATAGTTCACAAGGTGACATTTTTCCTGTTTAAACATTCCTTTTGTTTTTCATATAGAGGGTTTTCTGTCTTAACTGGTGCAAAAAGCAAGCACATTACATCAGCAGAGTGATCAATATTTCAACAATTTGTGTTCATTATCAGGCTGTCGTAACCTGGAAAAGAAATTAAAGGATTGTTTGTTCAGAGAATCATTTATTCAGAGCAGTGATAGTTTGCTGTGCATCAATGATTCTCTGAATGAAGAAGATTAAACAAACAGTACTGTTCTTGATTACCTCAAGAGCTTTTGAGAAATCATTTATATTTGTAGCATCTTAAATTGTGGCGAGCCATTAGGACTGTTGAAAGGTACATAATGGATTGGAAGCATTTTAGAAACCTGGACTGATTGAGCAGGTTAGAAAGGGCACACGGTACAATGTTGTGTGTTAACATGGTGGATCAATAACACTGTCAACCCTGGGTTCTTGTGCTTTGAGTTACTGAAAATGTTCCAGCATTTGAACCTAAGGAACAACACAGCATTGACATGATATAAAAATATAATTACACCCATAAAAGCAGTGTTTAAAGTAATGAAATGGAAAATAACAGCAAGACTAATTGACTTTTTTTAAAGCAGACATTTGGACATGTCCTAGCACAGATGTGAGTTCTAACACTAACGAGGTGAGCCAGCTCCTGGTACAGAGCCATCGTTAATGTTGTCAGTAACACCTGTTATTTTCCTACTATGACAATCAATGTTCATTGCACTTTATTGCAGCTTCCCAGATGTTTGTGCAGTCTTTCCCTCACTTTTATTTCTTCTGTTATGAATTTACATTACAATAATTTGCTGACTGCTTTCTGTATTGATTTACCCCCTTAGTTTTTGGGCTTGACGGGAGCAGAATTTCTGGGTCGAAAAACCAAAACAACTAGCTAAAAAGGCAAAAAATCTCTATGGAGCCAAATGTAGTCTCGCATTGCCAGACCTATTCCACAGGAAGGAGGAGGGTCTGACTAGTCCACACAGCATTACGGGACAGGAGAAAAACGTGCTCTGGTTTATTGGCATTTCTTTAAACCAATCACAATCGTCTTGGGTGCTGCTAAGCGCCGGACGGAGAAACGGTGCCTCTACAAAATAGCCTCGGGAAGGAACTTGTTTTGGTGGAACGTGTACGTTCAAAAGTCGTTTTAGTCGTGCAACAGAAAACTATGATTAGACCGATAGTCTAGCTAGCTGTCTGGATTTACCCTGCAGAGATCTGAGAAGGAACTAACATCAAAAATCGACCAGAGTTTAAAATGGCAACACAAAAAAGCGGAAGGTGACGGACATCCGGCCGAAAAGAGTGAAATCAGGCGGAATTTCCGGCGGCACCTGAACACTCTCGGAAATGAAACGTCGTCGATATTGACCAAGCCAAATGTAAGAAAAGAGTTGGGTGCTGCTTAATGTCGAAATATTGATTATTGCTGCTTTTACAATATCTTTAAAAGGTCGACAAACATCACAAGGCACTGTAAATACAAAGTGCAGGGCTGTATTGCTACCGGAGTGCACCGGAATGACGCTCCACCATTTCTTTTCTCCAAGTGACTAAATAGAATATTCTCAGTTCGCATAATCTCATTAAAATTCATATTATTTTAAGGGCTTGAAGATCCAATCATCACTAAAGCGTATGTCATGCAAGAGAGACAATACAAACAAATGGAATGGTTCAATATATACTTTACATCATATTGACTTTTAAGGTGTGTTGATTAATTCACAACGTCACGTCAACGTTATGCATTACAGTAACATGCAAGAAAATATTCCACCTTGGAAGTTGCCGGTACCTGCTGGCAGTAGCCTTTGAGCGGCACAGTGAATACAATTTTTAAATTATTTTTTTTCCTCAGGCTATAGCTAACTACTAAAGATGACAAGGCAGCAACACGTCCCTAAATGTTATAGTTCTAGATGACTAATGTGTGTAAACTTTGTCATAGGTGCGCTCCGGTACTTAAACAAATAGCACTACACCCCTTGATGAGACGTGTCATCTCTGTCATCTGAAGACTTTTGGTTATTGAGGTACTAATAAGTAAAATCTCTACATTTTCTATAAGTGCATTGTTTACCTAAGTGGCTAGTATCAGTGCCACCTCACTCATATTTTGTCAAATGCTGTAATCTGCCTGCTGGTGTGACAACAGACACAAGACTCATTCTCAGTAAAATGAGACGCATCAGAATGTCTGCGTATCTCCCAGAGCCCCTACACACACACACACACACACACACACACACACACACACACACACACACACACACACACACTTAGAGGAAGCGGCATGTATTTGCTATAATTTAATCAGGCTGGAACAGTGTCTGGGCTGCGGGTGGTTCTGATAACGGTGACGTGGACGGCTCGTCATGCAGATTCAAGAGGTCTCCAGGCAAGCGCCTCTTTTGTTGGTGGGGAATGAGGGCTGATAAGCAGGGCACCAAAAATCACCCGTGGAGAATGAGGGGAGGGCGGATGGCGGCGGAGCAAGACAAAGACTGTTAAATGTAACTGCCAAGGGCATAAATGCACACTCCAACTGATTGATTTCCTCCCCAAAGTCGATGATGTTCAATCGGTTACGGCTTGTAAAGAGACTGCCTCTGTCTCTCACTCTTTATCACTCTGTCTTTGTGTTTGCGTTCCTCATCTGCAGTCCAACAGACACACACACACACACACACACACACACACTACCTGGCTGCAGGTATTTGGCCCCGTTAAACTGATTGTTGGCCGATGAAACCTGGCCTGCAGCAGGTGTTGGATGGGGTTGAGGTCAGGGCCAGTCAAGTCAGTCAGTCCTTCACTCCAAACTAGGAGAGTCATTTCTCTTTATTGGCATTTTTAGGGGGGATGCGAGGGGGTTCCTGGGAGATATCATACCCAGTACGTTGTGGTTACTGTATATAGCGTTGTTGTAGTACTCAAGATCAGTCTTGGTCTTAAGACCAGTCTCAAGACCACTTTTTGAAGGTCTCTGTCTAGTCTCGGAATCGACCGCATTTTTACTCGGTCTTGGTCACGGATAAAGAGGACTCGGGATTTTATTTCAAAAAGGGTCAAGACCACAACTGCAGGGATATCACTAAATTGCCTGTGCATTGTCTAATTGTATGTGTTAACATCATTACTGTGATTGGATGTTAAACTTCCTACTTCAAATGCAACCAATAACTTAGTCTCGCTTTGCTGGACATTTCTCCACAGCGCTGCGGAAGAAGGTCTGGCTAGTCCACACAGCATTCCGGGATGGGAGAAAAACGTGCTGTGGTTTATTGCCATTTCTTTAAACCAATCACAATCGTCATGGGCGGTGCTAAGCGCCGGATGGAGCAACGAAGCCGCTGCAAAATAGCCTCTGGTTTTGGTTGAACATGTGTACGTTCAAAGGTTGTTTTAGTCGTGCAACAGAAAACTCAGATTGGACAGATAGTCTAGCTAGCTGTCTGGATTTACCCTGCAGAGATCTGAGGAGCAGTTAACCATAATCCTCATAAATCCACCAGAGTTTAACATTACAACACAAAGAAAGTGGAAGGTGAGGGACATCTGGCTGAAAAGAGTGACATCCGGCAGAATTTCCGACGGCAACGGAGAAATCCCAGAAGTGGAACGTCTAGGATATAGACTACCAATAACTTGACTCATTTCTAATTTTAATTGTGTTCCTTTTAACCCCCTCTCCCCACCCCCTTAACATGCAGTCCCAAGAAAGGGAATGTGAAAGACAGTAGAAGCTCTGGCTGTCTGGCACTGGTCTGGGTCTTGACTTGGTCTCAACCCCTCAAAGTCTTGGTCTTGACTTGGTCTTGATAGACTCTAGTCTTGGTGATGATGTGGTCTCGTTTTAGGGTGTCTTGTCTTCACTAGTATACAGTATACATCTTAACCACTTAGCCAACTGGATGGCCCCAGAAAACCATTTCTATATGGAAAATTACTGTTGTGGCCGAAGGGATCATCACTTTCAAACAGGCGACGGTCTTCCCTAAACTGTCGCCACAAAGTTGGACGCACTCTTAAATATATATATATATAATTGTGTGTTGTAGGCCTACCACAAAATTTTCCTTTTTTCATACTTGTTTTTATATTTTTTTTTTGTGTCTCTGTTTTGGCGGTTAATCAATAAATCAACTTGGTTCACACGCAGGTAAACACAACATGTTGTTGAGATTTAAAAGATGTGCGTGTTGACAATTCTGCGAGGCCCTGTGACCTTCAGTTAGTAAGGCTGGGTATTGTTTAAAAAATGATGATACCAGTACCCTTAAAGTGACACCAACACCAAGAGTACTTGAGTTTATACCTGTTTTCCCCCCCCTTCTCCATACCTGTCATGTGAATGGTAGCATTTACTTGCGTAAAATGCCATCACTAGCTGCTGCGATAGTGGGTCAATCGCACGTCACATTAAATGAAAGAACACTTCAAATCATAATCAAATATATATATATATATATATATATATATATATATATATATTTTTTTTTTAGATCTGGGTACAGGAATGAATGCAGGTATGCTGTTTGACTGGAGGAATTGTAATACTATTTGGTTATTTCAGTTAATATGATACAGATAACTTGAAGGTATTAAGTACGGTTACTCATCATACCCTTCTTTTTTTTCAGAGATGTGCATCTTCAGAGAAGCATAATTCCAGTTTAATATGTGACTACCCTGCCACCTATTTCCTTACTGCTTGGATATACATGCAAAAGTTAATTATCTGTTTTTGCAGCTATATATATATTTAAAAAAAAATGCACGTCCAAATATATCACAGCCACCTACACGGCTAGCTTTCATTATCTAATCCTCAATGCATATTTAGTGCATTTCTACCTAGGATTGTGCAAAGAATCTGGTTGCAGTCATCAAAGGTTCATGTTAGTATCAGGTGTGAAGACAGTCCACCTGTTGTAGAGGTTGAAAAAAACCAGTCAAGCCACATCTCTGTAAATATACCTCAGTCTGACCACCTGGATTTGATTTCAGATGTTTTTTATTTTATTTTATTTTCACCGTTCCGCATGTGACAAGATGTCACAGTAAGTTTCACACTGTCTCCCACCACCGCATGCTGTCATAAACAACTTCCTGTGACTGGCTCGATGCAGCTCCCACAGTTGTTGGACAGAAAAATGTACCTTTTTGTCACTTTGCGCATGGCAGTAACTTTACTGTGATAACCAGCAGCGAGCAGATGATTATTTTGTCTAAATTCACAAGTCTGACTCTAGTCTGTTGTGAATTACTGGATATTTGACAACGTTTGCATACAAAGTGTTGTAGTTATGGCCTCCTTACTGTTTGTGTTCTCTGGTCATAAGCTGTGTGTGTGTGTCTCTGTTTGTGCAGGGAGAATGAGGTCCTAAAGGTCCAGTTGAAGAAATATGTGGGGGCGGTACAGATGCTGAAGAGAGAGGGGAGCCAGGGCGATGATGGTAACACACACACACACACACACACACACACACACACACACACACACACACACACATACAATTATGACCTGATATTAGATTTAATGTCTGTGTCCCAGTCCATCTATTTTGCTCTCGAACAGAAACACTTATAGATAAAGTAAGGTCATCAGTTTCCTCCACATCGCAGATCAGTTCTGATGCATTTCTCAGAGACCCAGATGACTAACCTCCCTTCACGGTGCAAGTGTTCTCCTCTTACTCAGACTTATCCTTCTTTTTTGTTTGTCGTTTTTGGCTAGATTTGATAACTCTGACTTTGTTTTTTCGTGTTGCCAGAGGGGTGTAAGCGGTGCTCTGTGTAAAGACTGGCGAGATAAGCCCCTGCTGTATCAAAGGCAAATAAAATGAACATGGCAGATTATAGAGGGCCACACAATGGCTAATTGCATTTTGGGGGATAGAAGGGAGAGCGGTTATCTGTGACGCCCCGGAGGGTTTATGTGTTTGTGAGTTTTATTTTATGTTTTTGTGAGACAGCGAGGTAAAGCAACGTGGGGAACTTTGTAATATCAAGTTAATGATGTTTTATTTTATTATTAGAGGTCATAAAAACAACTATTTGGTGCTTTAAATCCTTTTAATATTACAACATTAATCCAGCAGGGATTTATTAGTTTATTACATCATTCCTGTCAGAATTTACCTGTGATAAAAAACACGGCTCTGAATAACACTGATGTGTCAAACAAGCAGGCAGACAATCGGACAGCTACGGCAGGTGTGGTAGGTCAAAATTGAAGTTGGATGTTGGTCTGTGAACAGTGATGTAAGGGTTATATTTACATTTATATTCCAATACAATTCCAAAGAATAGAGATATCTAGGCATGCATAGCAAAATGTTTGGTAAAAAAAATATAAGACTTAATGCGCTAGATAGGTTGTGGCTTTCTCTGTTGGGATTGATGTTGTGTATAATTAACCCCACCTATGTAGAATCAATCCTAATTGCCTGTGAAACACGCTGTAGAAGGAGGTCCTGCCAGAAACGACCGTGGGCCAATAAAAAGAATTAATTGGAGTGCTGTCCAAAAAGTACCTTTTATGTATTAAAAAACTTTGGTAGACAACATTATATCGTCAGTCTTTGGCAAGTTTTAAAACTCAATCAATTGCTCACTACTCGTTGAAGAAGTAATTACATTACTTATTTTGCTCATCTTTTATAGTATTAAAGTAGTATAGTATACTAATAGTAGTAGTATATTTATGGCATGCACCCTACAACTCTGAAACAAGACGGTGATTCCTGATTAAAGACTTACCAGCCGAATGTAGGCAAAGCTACCAGTGACCAGACAACACCATATATGAATAAGACATATTTTAACTCAAAAGTTGAGGAGATGCATTTCTTCCCAACACCTCCACAGGGAAGAAATTGGGCCCTTTTTAATCTAAGCGCACGGCGTGAAGCGTATGGCGCAGGTGCGTTTAGGGCGTGTCCAAATCCACTTTTAACGGCAGAAAAAAGGGTCCGTGCACTGGGCGCATGGTTCAAAAGGGTTGTACTTAGTACCCTTATTAATTCATAGGTGTGTTTTGGGCGTAACATGCAGTAAACCAATCAGTGTCATCTCCCATTCCCTTTAAAAGCCAGGCACGTTTGTTCCTTGGCACATTGCTATTATGATGGCGGATTTGCACCGTAATATTTTTATTTGTAATCTTTTTGCATGTTTGTGTGCTGCTGCGTGTCCATGTGTCCATTAGACCAGGTTTTTGTTGGTCAATGCTGCGATCACTTCCCGCTGCCTCAAGATAGCAATACGGCAAGAATTCACCTGAACACACCTCCCTGTAAGACCAGCACGACCATGGGCGCACAGATGGGCGCAAGTGCATTTGCTCTTTAAACGACACGGGCGCTGGACGGTCTGAAAATAGCTAAGACACTTTCGTC
>CM042334.1:21339465-21404465 GCA_023566125.1 Zingel zingel
CTGCACCTGGACAACTCATGAGCCAGACAGCATGCAGTGTTACAATGACACAACTGTGAGATGTCATGTCATTAGCTGCTGCATAAATGCACATTTAAAATGGGTTTTAATCCAACACTACACTAAATGATGTAACACAGCAGTGACAGAATTTCTACAACGCTGGGTAATAGAATTGGAATCAGTGTCATGATATTAATTTGCCAGCATCGATATATATATTAGATGGCTCAGTTGACCGTTGTAAGTGTGGAACTTTGGTCACCCGATAACAGGAGGTAGTCACCCCTCTGGCTATTCAAAGATGGCCTCTGATCTTTTCTCCAACTGTCCACTGTCTCGTGGCTGATTACCTTCAACATTTCTCAGCTCAGTCTATGAAAGTTGATGTCTCTCTTTCTAGATATCATGCTGTCTCTTGTCCAGGGACATTTCCGTTTTCATTCTATGTCAAATTAAAACCTTAATATCAAGTGATTACCCCTCCCTAATAACGGGCATAAAAATGATAAAAGATGTGGATTTTCAGTTTGTTTCTTTCGCTGTAGCTGTACAAGGTGGGAAGAGGGAGAAATACAGCAGGTGTTTTTCCAAAAGTGTAGCGTAAGACCTTGACTGACTGCTTCCTCGCTGCCTGCATTTAAATGAAAACCTGTGAGCTCTGTCTGACGACGATTTAGCCTCTGGAGGCAATTGCCAATACTTCTTGGGTTCTGGACTGGTTCACGGACTGTTTACCTGCATCCAACCAAAGCCCGCTCAAACGTGATTGGTTAATACTACTTGGACTACAAACGGAAACCAGAGTGCTTCCGATACCAACATCTTGTCCCTTTGCCTAGGGATTCTGCTTTCATAGCCCAAACAGGTATATCTAATTGAAAGCTAAGATCTCTTACTTGTTTCAACTATGAAATCATCTTCGGAAAGGATCAGCAAAGAGCTTATAGAGGTACCGAGGGATTTTCGAGCTTCAGTCGAGCTGAGGCATTGTGTGCAACGTTTGAGAGCAACTCAATGTAAGGGGGGCGCTTCTAATATTTGTGCTCGCTCAATCCTCTTGAAGCTTTGTAATAGAGTGAGGCGTCTGTCTCTGAGACTGGATTAAGTAAAGAGAGAGCGGCTGTGAGTCTGAGGAGACGGGAGGGGAGAGAGGGAAGCCTTCAGGTGATGCATCTGGCGATTCACCTCCTCTCTTGCCTCAGGGTGTTTTTGAATCTACACACACACACACACACACGCCTCCGGGCCAATGCTGTACCTGGAACTCCAAGTCTCTGCAAGTTTAATCCCTCCGTCCTGCAACCACACACGGTTTACATGTGTGTGAGCCTGCCTGGGTGTGTTTTGCAAGATTGTGCCACTTCTAAACTAGCATAGCACACGATCTCTCTTCCTCCCCCCTTGTCTGCCTCCCACCTCTATCTTGGGAGTGATTACATCTGGACCCTGCTCGCCTGCCTGCCTACCTCCCAGCCAGTGTAGGGCGTGGTGCTGTATTAGCTGAGAGGCCTGGCTAGCCAGTCATTTACTGCGTGACTGCCCGCGCTGATGATAATACAGCACATACTTCAGCTTTTTTTCTGGAGCGGAGCAAGGGCTAAACGGTCTAGGTTGCAGAAAGCAGATGTCGGGGACAGAGGGTCGACATAATGGCTGCTTGTCACTCCAGCAGTTGTTTTACTTTAACACATCTTTTTGCTGCTGTGTGTGTGTGTGTTTTGAATCACAGAAGAGTGACTGTGCACTTGTTTAAAGGGGGCCTTTTTTTTTATTTACAACAGCAGCTGTATGTCGGGTACCTGCGGCAGTCCCACCGATGTCCACACCTCCTCTCACAGTTGTTGCAATGCACTCTGGGTAGGAGGCAGAGGCTTACAAGGATACTTTAGTAGCAATGATGTCATTGGCTTGGTTGGACCAAGGGGGATATTAATCAGAGCTGATCGGTGCTCTGTGTAGGCCAACCTACGCAGCGTCCCACACACAGAGCTGATAATGAAATCGGAGGAGCATCTGTCTCCGTTGTCCTTTCCCCCGTTAGTGTCTTCTCATGCTTGTAAACATTTTGGTTGCGCATGAGCACATATTCATAGGAAAGTTCTGGTAATTACCCACCTTATTTGTATCTAGAAGAAGCAGCATAACATCATTTTGCTTGAAATTAAAAGTATTCATTTGATTTTAAATTGATTTTGTAGCCTCAGGAAGAAAAAAAAAAAGCCAGAGATCCACTGGTGAATTTGAAATGAACCAAACATAAACTGCAGCAGATGTTGCCCAGTTTTTAAAAAGTAGGGTTTGAATAAATTAGTTTGAATGCGGAATGTAATTGTGATGTTTATTACTTCAGACAGATGGCATCAGTTGAATCCCTGTAATGTTAAATGTTTCTTTCTGTTTCACTTCCACAATTTGTGATGCCAGGTGGAAAATATCGGAGCCAGCTAAACATGTCGAAACACACAGGTTTGTCAGGTGTTCTGTTTCTCCTGACATCGCAGTGTGCTGCTCTGATTAATTACTACAAAGGGGAATGTACAACGTGATCACTCGTTTGTTGTCAGTTTGACAGATCGTAACACATCTCGTCTCGTGATCAATATAATTACTAGATGACTGTCAAAACAATTGCCTCACTTATTGAATATACGGCCTTTGATGTTGTCATAAAGTTGATCTCCTTTTCCCTAAAGTTGAATGTTGTATTTTGGAAAATCCCATTCAATTCCTTAAGATATTAGTGGAAGCAGTCTTTATTTCAGAAAAAGAGCCCTGTTTCTGCTTCCACTTTACCCTGCCTTTAGACAGCCCTCTCTGCTGGGAACTCAAGTCGTCGTATTGCTCTCTTCAAAGCCACCAGACTCCTCTGACATAAACAGTCATTTTACAGGAGTCTGGTGGCTTTGAAGTGACATTGATGTCTACATCGGATCAGTTCCCCGTTGAAAAGGGCTGCCGAAAAGGGAAAGTAGTGAAAACATTCTAAATATATCATACAGATATTGTTTTTTTTATAGGTGGCTAAAATGCATTTAGCTGCTGCCCCTGTCCACAGCAGTACATTGCTTAGCTTCCATGCTGATTCTCCGGCCTGCTTCTCCAAACTGGGGACGTGCTGACCGCCATGTACTGTAGATAATACACTGACTATGGGTAAGTACCGCATACAACCACACTTCAAGAGATTCAAACTATCTCTTTAAGGGAAAATCAGATGTAAGCAGTCCACGTTACAATGTGTTGTCCAGTTAACAAGACTTCAGAGTGTACAGCTATGCTAGCAGCTCTGTGAGGCTGTAGTTGGGCATCGTGGTGCTGTGAGCTAAATGCTAACGTCTGCATGCTAACATGCTTAAAATGACAATCCTAACAGGCTGATGTTTAGCAGGTGTGAAGTGTACCATCTTAGTGTAGCATGCTAACATTTGCTAATTTGGGCTAAACACAAAGTAGAGCTGAGGCTGATGGGAATGTCATCAGTTTTACAGGTATGTGGTCATAAACTTAAGTATTGGACACTTTTTGACCTAAAAAATAGTAAAAGTCAGAGGATTACCAATGTGTAGGATTTATTCTTAAGGGGGAACATGAATGGTTGTAAATTTCATGGCAATCCATCCGACAGTTGTTGAGACATTTCACTCAAAACGACAAACGTCAACCTCATGGTGTTTGTATAGGAAAAGGTAGAGGATAACCGTAGCCATTAGGATTCATCCTCTCAGCACCATGAATATATGTACCAAATTTCATGGCAAGCCATCCACTAGTTGTTGAGAGATTTCAGTCTGGAATAAAAGGGGTACCATCCGTAGAGACACGCCGCTGATGTGGCTAAAAATGGAAGGTTGTGAGTGCTTTGAGGCTCAATTGTTTGATTTCTTAATTTCTCTGTTAGATTTCTTTGGAGAGCACCAGTCCATGTAGCCTGGCTCCGCCCTCTTACTTACAAATGAAATGTACAAGAGTCTGGTCGGACCCGGCTACAGTCCATGCACATTCAAAGAGAAATAATTGTATAGTGAAGTAAATCATGATTAGAATTGATTGGTGTAATGGCAGGAAGAAGGAAAAATAAGGCAAGTTTGAAAAGTTATACCTTGATAATCCTCCTGGTCTTTTCCAGAGTAATTTTCAGTGAGTACAGACTGATGAGCTTCTGTTCTTTAAACAGTGAGATTACAAGCAGACAATACATGGACAGCAAGGGTCAAACCCACAATGCCATAACAATGACTGCAACCAGAGCTGGTTCATGCAGTAAGTGGCAAGAAAATGGCAGAAAATAAGAGCCACATAGAAAAAGACATTCCAATTTATTCTGCTCACCAGCATCCCTGTATTAATAATAATAATAATAATAATAATAATAATAATAATAATAATAATAATAATAATAATACATTTAGTTTGGATTGCTTTCAAGGAACCCAAGGTTGCTGAACACAAAAGAATCATTCTTCTTGTCAACTCCCAGATTGAGTCTCCAAACAAGGGGGAGTAATCTGTTTTGAGTGATATGTCTCGGCTTGATTGTGAGTTTTCTTTTTCATTTTTGGAGCACTGCTGGGATTTGGATATGAATATTTAGAGCGTCACCCAGATAACTATCCACACTCGTTTGGAGCCTTTTCATTTCAAACCACATGGAGCCTTTGAGAATCCGTCGCAACTCTCGCCTGAATAAGTGCCACCAGCAAACCAGCAAATCTCTATCTCTTTATCGCTACCTCATAGCGTATTTCACCCCCTCCCCTCGCACTGAAACTCTCTCTCTCACACACACACACACACACACACACACACACACACACACACACACACACACACACACACACACACACACACACACACACACCATTCATGTGTGTGTTTGACTAATGTCTGAGTGTTCAGCTTGTTTATGTAATGACAGCCCAGCTCTATACACAACTTAATCCTCCATCTAATGTGCCAGGGAACACCGCTCTCTGCTCCTAAAAGGCGCTGACACACCAACCCGATTATCAGCCGTCGGACAGTCTGGCGAGGTCAGTGACTCGAGTCTGTTCGGTGTGTTCCGTGCCGACGTCAGTCGGAGGAGCCGTCTGCCTTTATTTGGGTCGATTTGACTTGTTAAATTGGCCAGTGGGCAGTCGGACTCAATGACCAATCTGATTGGTGGAGTGCTAACCTGGAAATGAAGAGCGGGATGAGCGTGACAAACGCCTTCTCAAAATCTGATGAAAATCGGACCTTTGTCGATCTGAAATGAAGACAGATTCAGCAACTGCATGGCCTGTTTCTCGCTTAAAATGTTTTGAGAAACACGTTTCGATGAACTATTTTCGTAAAATACGAGATCGTATTCCGAACGAGCCGCCATTATGGTCGGTTTTGAAATTCAGGAGAAGCCAGACCCATGTGACGCGTTCGGCCAATCAGCTGCCGGTTTTAAAAAATTTTTGGGCGACAATACAGATTAGCGCCGCCTGCTGTTATGGAGACGTATTACGTCTCGCACACTCGCAGAACGTACGCTCAAGTCGCCGTTGCTTCGGTGTGTTCTGAAGCACTTTTTTGACCAACTCGGGGAGGCAGTCCTTTTCTGCCATCAGGTTGGTGTGTCAGAGCCTTTTAAAGACCAGAGGCCTCATGTATAAACGTTGTAATATACATAAACTCTGCAGCGCTGTGGAGGAAGTTCTGGAAATGCGAGACGAATTACAATATAATAATCTTGCTTTTCCTTTAATTGAAATAAAGTCGCTGAGATGGTCTGAAAAGTCGCTTAATCTAGCGAGAAAGTTGTCAAGTTGGCAACCCTGTAAGATCTGTAATGTGGATATCTGCTGGCTACACCGCAACCTCAGAAATGTTGGCTGTTCCCCCCAGAGGCTAAAATGTCGTCAGACCGATAACCAATGGGTTTTGAGTTTGCTACCTAAACAAGAAAAAACGAGAAGCAGCATGTTAGCGCACACTGGCAGTTTTGTTGACCAGTTTAAATGGACTGGAATTCAGTTGAAGAATTAGAGAATGTTCAACGTTGCCATGGTCTCTGGTGCTTAATTCTTATTCTGCTATTATTCAATATATCAACAGCGTCAAAGTAGGAATGACATGTCACTGTTCTTGACTATGCTAGACGGAGGAGGGCACAGGGTGTAGAAGGATGATGAGGGATGCTTATTCTAACCGCTTCCAGAAGGCTCTTTTATATTGATCAAATACCTGTGCAGAGGATAAGGAGAGCTCTCTAGACCTTTGCTGCTCTTCTTCTCATTTTGTTTTCCTCCTCTGGAACGGTGGCTGAAATCTTATACCACGTCAGACCCATAGTACTAATGAAGAGGGGAAATGGTTTGTCTGCAGCAGCACACAGAAGGGATGAGTCATTTACAAGTAATTTATGTTCTCCTTTGACTCTAACATGAGTCAAGGGTAATCAGATTTTAATTTCGCGGTAGCTCGGGAATGAATGAAATCCAGGTGTAAATGCACCCAGGATGTATTGAAGGTTGGGCTATCTACTCAGCTGCAGCAAAGATATGTTAAAAAAAACGTGAGGTGCAGTGGAGAAGTAAACAGTACATTTTCTGTAAAAGTGAACAGCCAACGTTTGGGATTTGGACAGCCAACAATGATACATGATTCAGCCGAGCCGCTGTAATCGTGGATCTTAATGGATTCTGCAGTGAGTGTACTGTCAATGTGATTGAGATAAATACAATTTTCGCTTTGGCTCACGTCTGATTATGATATTAGTTTAGATCAACGGCTTTAGAGATGGGGGCTTTGAGATTAAATTGATCCGCAGTTTGTTTTTAGCATGACAATTAAGTCCATATATTCTTGGGTTCTAGTATTCAACATTCATTTCCAATTTTTTCTTTTCACATCTTGCTCTCATCTTACGTCATCTGTGGGTAACATTTACATGCATACAAATACAAACAATACAATCCTTTTTTCTGCTTTATAATTGCATTACAAGATAATGGTTGTGAGATTGATTAAAAAAACAACCTAATAAAGCATAGATAACCAGATTGTGTACACCCTAAAAAAAGTACTTTAAACGTTTATGACTTCTGTCATTAAGTGTCCTTCGGGTTTTTGTCATGACAAGTTGACATTGTTTGGGTTGTCTTGATTTTGACAACTTGACAGTAATCAAAGTGACATTACCAGGAGTTGTCTTGGTCATGACAAGTTGACATTACATTTGTTTGGAATGTGTTTGGAATGACAACTTGACTTTAACCAGGATGACATTACCAGAGGATGTCTTTGTCATGACAACTTGACATAATGTCATCCTGTTTAATGTCAAATTGTCTTAATAAGGACACTCCAAACAAATTTAATGTCAAGTTGTCATGACAAAGACATCCTCTGGTAATGTCATCCTGGTTAATGTCAAGTTGTCAGTACAAACACATTCCAAATAAATGTAATGTCAACTTGTCATGACCAAGACAACTTCTGGTAATGTCCCTTTGATTAATGTCAACTTGTCATAATCAAGACAACCCAAACAATGTCAACTTGACAATGACAAAAACCGAATGACACTTAATGACAGAAGTCATAAACGTTTATGACTTGCTTATAACATTCATGACAGTGTCATGTCACGATTATGTTGATACCTTCAAGTAAAGTGTTACCCAAAATTGATACCGCTCACATATCTAAGAGTGGTATTAATTTGTCTCATCTAACTTCCACAAGAAAACAAATAAGCATATTTCGCAAAACGTTGACTGTTTCTATAGGGCTCCTTTTGGCTCATTAGCGGGTATTGGCTCATGTTGGCTCATGTTGGATCCTACGAGGACTCCAAAGTAAGCCATACAGGAGTTCCTTACTACAAGCAAATGTTTCACTTTATAATGAAAGAAAGCCTCCCACTCTTTCCTTTAGCTTGTTTAATTCCTTTTATGTAATTTTTACAGGCTTTCATCATTTTAGTAGTACATCAGATGTATACTCTTTGGGTTCATTAATGTGAAATTTCAACTGAATCCAAAACCAAAAGCTTCATTATGGTGTTATCCTCTTCATGCCCGCTGGCTGTTACTGCCCGTCTCCTCTTAAATTGGAAAAACTGTCGCGCTGATTAAATTGAGTCCTCAAAAATTTGCGTGATCCCAGCCCTTCATATACATGCAAAACCAATGGCATCTTTTATCTTGGAATGAGAACCAAATTGATGAAAGATGAAGAAAAAAAACAAAAAAAAACTTTCTACAACATAATGAAGATAACTCTCTTGGAGGGAATCCACTTATTGAGAAAAGTTTTTTTTTTCAGAACTTTTTTTTGTTGGACTTTCTCCCTCTGTGAATCCTACTGTGCTGCAGCCAAGTCAAAGAAATGCTTGTTTTGTAAAAGTCCTTTGGAGTCTGGATCAAAAGCATTTCCATAGCAGCCCAATCTGTGATTGAAATATTTAATACTGGCACCGAGCCTCACGCAAAGGCTTTCTCTCTCACGCTGCCTCTTTCTTTCTTTCTTTCTTTCTTTCTTTCTTTCTTCTTTCACTCTCATTTCCTTTACCTTTTTGGTTCCTCCTGTTTTCTCCTTTACTGTCCCTCTGCCTCTCATCTTCACTCTCTCACATTCATTCTCTTCCTTCTTGTTGCAGTAATAATCACACTAATGCAGAGTGGATGTGGAGATACAAATAAGAGGCTGTATGTATATTTGATATTATACTGGTAATATCGGCTGCCGAAAAAATAATGGCGGTAGTCGTGGGAAGGAAAATAAATGTAACACAAAAGTACACTTTACAGTGTCTTTGCTGCACTCCACGTCCCTTTCATCCTCTGCATGTGTGAAAAACCTTCTGAAGTTCCGTTTTTTTTTCTTGTAAATATTAGGGGAGGGAATCACCAGAGGCATCACGATACGATATCGTCACAATACTTATGTCATAAACATATTGCAATATTCTGTGATATACTGCAATTTCTTACCTTTTTTCCAACTTCACATTTTTCCCAATTTCAAATGATGTCCCCAAAAGGAAACTTTGTCAACATCCGTTTTATCTAAAAAGATAAATTCCTCCGTTTGTTCATCTCACTTCAATTTATTGCTGCAAAATGGGATTGTCAAGCAAACAAACTGACCGACACATATAATAATAGATCGATACTTGGCGTCTGCCACGGAAAATATCGCGATACTATGCTGTATTGATTTTTCCCCCCACCCCTAGTAAATATGAATATGGAAAGAGGTGTCAGGATGTTTTGAGGGGAAGCTGTTGACATCACAGAAGTTGCAGACTACTTCATGGCAGATCACTGCTTAATGATTGCATGTGTGTTTTGCATATGCCAGGGACAAGACAGGTGATCTGTTGTTTGTTGGTGAAATCATGAGTCTAATGCAGATCCCTGGCATCAACACAGCAGCAGGGGTCATCTCACGGTTCCAACAGCTCACAGACTCTGCAGGACTACTCTGCTGATTGGGCTCGCACAAAGACAATGCTTGGATGTCTGCGGATAAGTTAGCACGATTAAAGCCCACCTTATAAACTTCGACAAGTTTTGTGTCAGCATTTATTAGCTAGCGAGTCAGTTTGTGGACACGACTACTCGCTGGCACGCAAGGCGAAGTTTACAAAAACACAATCTAACACGGCCCAGTTGTTTTCAAGAGCAGTGAGTGACGAGCAGGTGGCGCTGATTGAAACTTGCTGTCACCTCTAGTGATTAGCCACGTCTCAAGCACCCTCATCTCCTGTCTAATTGGCTCTCGTTTTGATTAAATAACGTATGCAGTCGCTGGTGTTTGTTTATGAGCTCGTGAAGTTGAAGTTGTTGAACTTTTGCGCTTGAGGTGTAAACTTCCTCTAGTGCTCCGGGGTTCAGTGGAAATGGCAGTGAGTAACTTTAAGGGATGGTCATTCAACTGTTAGTTACGTGCTGTAGCGTGTAAGCGAGAGGGTGTGATTCTTTCCACACAGAAAATAATGTTGCTGAACGATGTGGTTGAAACCATTATCATAATATTCTAATCAGATGAGATAAGATTCCTTTATTGTCAATCCTCAGCACTTAACATACATTGATGTTTTCTGATATGTTGCTTAAAGGCAAACTCTCTACAGGTGTTTGGGAGAACTATTGCACATGTGAAACAAGTTGTGTCTTGTGGCTCTTCAGAGGGAGCTGCGTGACATATGATAAATTACCTCAAGTGATGTCACTTGAGTCAGTGTCAGTTACCCCTATTCTCCACCGGGCGCGTCTGCGCTGCGTTCCGGAGGCGCTGCGGGCTCCGCGAGCAATCTCGGCCATTCAAGTCAATGCTTGATACTCCACCAGCCGCGCCACGCCGCGTGCCAGAAGCGTGCATGAAGCGGCTCTCGGCTCCGCTCCGCTAAAGATACGCGCCAGTAGGGCTGGACGATTAATCGTAAATGTATCGACATCGGAATTCTAAAGCTGTTATCAACGTATTTTTCCCATGACGGTAATTTAGATAATTTATTTCTGTTGATAGGCAAACATTCTACCGTGTGTGCAGGGTCCGGAATTAACACTCGCCAGTCGCCAAATGTGGGGGCGGACACACACACACACACACACACACACACACACACACACACACACACACACACACACACACACACACACACACACACACACACACACACACACACACAGGCACACACACAAGACACCAGCCACTACCTTCTGTTTACGCATAGCTAGCGTTTACCTCAGGCTAATTAATTAGCTAGTAAGTGCTGATTTTTGGCAGCCAGCCTTCCAAAAGAAAGCACAATAAAATGAAATGTTAACCGATCATTAACCGTTGACCGACAAGCAGGAAACGGAGTCTCAGTTCACCCGTCCGGGAGGTTCTGACACACTTTCTGCACTGCTTTAGGCTTGTACCGGTGTTGATGTTCTGTGCATTGTCGGATACATGCAGCCACCTTCCTGAAACCGCTTGCGGGACTGACACAAGTCCACAGCGGCCCGCGGCGTGTATGTCCGAGTCCGTCTCCAGCGCCTCCACCTGCAGGTTGTCAGCTCCGTGTCCGCCTGGTGTACTCTCGGACGGCCGGTTTAACTCGCCGGTCCTCATCAATATAGTTTAAAGTTAGGACTAACAGGTTGATAAGCAGTTAAGAAATAGATTGTATAGCCTTATAACATTTTTATCATGCAAAAAAAAAGTTTAATTACAGGAGTGCTTGGAGTGGAAGCTAGATACTAGCTTAATACACACATGATTTTTCTGTAAAGTACTTGTAGAGACAATGAAATCTGCCAGTCGGGCAGCAAGACGCTCCGCTTCTGAGACGCTCCCGGTGTGGCGGAGGACAGAACAAAACCGTGGCGCAGCCGGAACGCAGCACAGACTTGCCCAGTGGAAAAAAAAAAGTGGCTAACTCTACACCTTCCTCCTTTTTTTTCATTTTCAAACTTGCAGTCTGTATCCCACTCCTCATCTCTGATTGGGGCTAACGGCTCTTGTATTGCCAGACCTAACTTCAGCGCTGTTGAGTAAGGTCTGGCTACACCACACTTACATTCTGGTATAGGAGAAGAAAAAAAAAGCCCCACTCTGGGTTGTTTGTATTTCTTTAAACCAATCCCAATCGTCTTGTCTTTGCTAAGCTCGGGATACAGCAACGGTGGCTCTGCTAAATAGTCTCGGGAAGGAACTTATTTTGGTGGACATTTGCACCCCCCAAAAGAAAACGCCACATACAATATAAAATGAAGTTAACTGTTCACACAATACAGAAACTATTGTACTAAAGTAACAAGCTATTTAAATTAGTATTAGAGTATTGCTGTGTATATTTTGTCCATAGCAAATCCCCACCAATCGTGCCCAGAACGTCCCAGTTGGATAGTAAATGTCGTAAACATATTCTTTGTTAATCTTTACAATCAGAACCACGCAGGCGTGGCTTTTGATTCTTTATTTATTTTAATTCTTTATTTATAAAGGACAACACACATTAATCAACATTTCTGTAAATGTGCCATTGTTAGCCAGCTGGCTAATTTTCAACTGTAGTCCTTTGGCCAGATGATTTTAGACCAGAGCAGCAGGAAGCAGCAAGATATTAGTACAAGCTAAACTATACAGATCGACGTCAACAAGACACCATACAGACCACTAAAACAACAGAAAAGCTTGCTAGCTCGAAGTTTTGATGTTTATTTTCGTCGATCCAGACTAGCAGCTACTAGAACACATCCGAAACTCTTTGACCAAACTGATGCCAGTTGAATTGGTTAAATTACCTTAATCGGGGAGGCAAACGTAGCGGCAGATTAATCAAACAAGCTATTGACCATCTGACAGCTTCAAAATCAGCACCATGAACAGCGGTCGTGACAGGAAGTTTCTTGATGCAATGTGTTGTCAGCTAGTTATTTAAGAAGGCCTCAATTTAACATTGTGGAAGGCCTCAATTTAACATTGTTTTGGATTATTATTGGATGGATTATTCCTTTAGTTGTGATTTGGCTGGAGATTTTGCCTCTAATGGCATGCTGTCACAGCAGATTTTGTTGTTTCCTTGCAGTGGCAGATAAGGTACTGCACCAGCAAAACAGAATAAGGAGACAAATCCTCAACAGAAAAGACAAGCACAGAATCTTGAATCCACTATCTTTTTTCCCTCTTCTAGCAGTTAAAAAAGCACAAGTGAGAAAACAAACTCTTGTCTCTGTGCAGAATTGATAATATCTACTGCGCTGTACGTCTGCATATACACAGAACACACACGCAGTGTGCCCTGCAGTATAATAAAAGTGCAGTTTGGAGCTCAGTTATGGATGTTGATGAGAGTAAAAGGTGGTGACTTTCCATTAGTGGGACAAGCATCTTTTCTACCGTAGACACAGCAGCTCTCTCCAGGTGTACCTCTCTGACCCATAGGTGGCAGTGTGTCCATGAGTCTCCAGCATGACGTCTGTGTGTCGGCTGGCCTGTAATGGTGTGAGGAGAGGCCACTGACAGGCCTCCGTAATGCAGATTTACAGTAATGGCCTGCACGGAAATGAGATGTACACCATTTAGTTTGGAAAAGACATCTTGCTGCTACTCTGCTGTGTTCTGACCTCGCTCTACGAGCCGGCGAAACACCATACCAGATTATTGATTTGACAATGGCTTTGACTAATGCTAGTGAAGAAGTGGAAAGAGAGAACAAAGAAAAAAAAAAAGCCGTAATAGTCTTGTCTCTTTTTTCCTTCTCTCCCTGCTCTTCTGTCAAGACGTGGTATAAAGCCTTCAAAAAATTTTGATAAGGTCACAGCGGCAGAAGGGTCGTACATTAACGAGCGCCATCCACACATGCTCCCAACACTGCTGGGAATTTGCCACCTCTTTCCTGCGCCACCTCCTCTTTTGTCCTTTTACTTGAATCCCACAATTAAGGTTGCCTTTTGTTCCTAGGGCTCATATGCAGCCAGTGGTCTGTGTCATTCTCCTCATCCATTATGGATTAGCACCAGGAGGAGTAAGCACAGCGTTTTGGGTGCAACAGATGGACTTGATAGACAAGGTTTTTTTTTTTCTGTGTCTGGAGCAACATGCATTGATTGTGTTAAAGTATTCCAAGGACCCGATTCACAAAGATAGACTTTGACCAAGCCTTGAGAGTCAGACCTCAGATAGATGTTTGAATTCATCCGTTGCACAAAGCTGTGTAGTTCTGGAAGATCTTACATAGGAGTAATTTGCAGTGCATTGTGGGTAAATTGAGGCTTTTTTTCTGACTTAAAAAAAAAAAACACGGCTTACCGAGCAACCGTATCAATCTGCTTAGCTCTGTTTCACCCCAGCAGAAAATTTGTCCCTGATGGAAAATAAACCAACAGTTAGAAGGACATTTGACTGACTAAACAGAAAAAACTGATTTGTAAAAAAATTCCCACAACCAGGAAATGGTATTAATCTCACAGTTGACAGAGCATGGCTCAGGAGGGAGCGTGCCTATGTTCCCACAGCCCTATGTTCCCACATTTCCTTTTATTTCCTTTCATAAATTTGTATCAGATTTTATCGCCCTTTCTCCTAATTTGGTAGCCAATTACACCCGACCTATTATCCAGTAGCAATGGACTACAGATGGCATGATGGATGATTAGCTAAATCTGGTGCACCCATCTTTGTTTATTGCAAACATTTAATGTAAGTGCACATTCACTTAACCCTAACCCTGTGGGAACATAGGGCCTAATTTTAAAAAAAATCTTAGAAATGTGGGAACATAGGGCTCTGAGAACATAGGGCCTAATTTTCAGTGAAAAAAAAAAAAAATTCTTATATTCTTATGGGACCATTGGGCTGTGGGGACATAGGCCTGACCCCGCTCAGGGAAGTTTCCTTGGGCCAAAAAAGGTCCTCACTGCTGTATTGTACATTTCCATTATAAAATCTCTTTCCCCTAGTAATGCACACGTTGTGAGCCATGTTTTACCAATTAGTCATTTGGGTATCACTGATCAACAGGTGGCACTGCTTGTTACCGTGGAAACGTAGCTCTTAGTTCTGAGTTCGCCTAGGAGTAGGGTGGTTATCACTGTAGGCTTAAAATAAACTGTCTAACTTATATTATACCGATCTAAGAGCAAATTTAAGACTGGTCTAACACTACAGACCAGTCTGCAAATATCTTTGTGAACCTGGACAGTTGTTTTCTTGAGATGTCTCTTGCCACTTTGACAGTTTGTGTGAATGATAGTTTCCTCTATCCATGGAAAGCCAGAAGCCAAGTAGTTTTCATTGAACTTGTCTGATTTCAGTGCATTTGGTCAGCTCAGGTACGGTCATCTCCGACTAATTTGAGGGCTGAGATGTTTCCCCGTTTCTTTGAGCTCTATTTACGGTGACAAGGCTTTTTGTTGTGACAAAATCAATATCTCTTACTGCTGTATACCTAAAAAGTGTATTTTTTTTATTTTTTATTTTTTTTGTGGCAACTGTGAGCGGTTGTTGCCAGTCATAGTTGCAGCATAAATTTACCAGGGTTTATAGTATGGCGATCTCATAGTTTCTTGCATATTTGTCTGCAGTCTCATGTTTGAAAATGTAATACAAATGCAGTTAATGTAAATGTTGCCTTGTCTTTCGATGTAGAGAAACATTAAGCATGTGAGGAAAAACAAAGTAGATCTTGCGCTCACTATGGCAGCCGCTGACATACACTACTGTATGTCTCCGTCTGCTTCTCTCTGGCAGCGATTTATTCTGATTTAGCACACAGGTCTTGTGTCTGGCAACCTTTCGATATGCTAATCTCAAGAAATACAGATCAGATACTGTATGTGCGAGCATCTTTGTGTGTCTGGTTCTTTACCATGTCTGGATGTTTTCAATTGTGTTTCTGAAGCGAGTGCTTCACCGGCCCTTTCTTTCTTCAGGCTGATTTTTTTCCGTGTGTGTGTGTGTGTGTGTGTGTGTGTGTGTGTGTGTGTGTGTGTGTGTGTGTGTGTGTGTGTGTGTGTGTGTGTGTGTGTGTGTGTGTGTGTGTGTGTGTGTGTGTGTGTGTGTGTGTGTGTGTGTGTGTGTGTGTGTGTGTGTGTGTGTGTGTGTGTGTGTGTGTGTGTGTGTGTTACAGTTTCATGACACTGCCTTTCCCCTTTACACTCATAATGGCCCACTGATAGCGTCCGAATCAAAGACCTCCTGGCCGATCCTGATAACAACCTCCATCCTCTCCCTCTCTGTCTGTCTGTCTGTCTGTCTCTCACTCTTGGTCATTCATATCTCTCTGTCTGTCTGTCATTCTCAGTAGCTTTCCTCTGTCACCATCCCTCTGGCTTTCCCTCGGCTCTAAAATAGGAAATGTCTAAATTACACTTGCTAATAGGTTGCAGCAGCATTGTTTTCCCTCTTGCCCACCCTCTGTCTTCTTCTTTTTAATTTAGTGGTTGGGACAGAACACATTTCGTTTGATACTAAATGAAAGGATTGTTGTTATCAACTCTTGAAGGAAAGAAGACTCTCCTCTCCTCTCCTCTCCTCTCCAGATGGGAACATCAATTCTTAATGCTCATTCTGCCATGTTGGTACCCATCTCCCCCCTGGGTGAAAAAAACCAGAGCACAGTGCCCCATCTCAAATGTTTAGCATATCTCTTCACTCATCTGAAACACCTACAAGATGTAGTCTTCTCTTTTTAATAGACACCTAAACCAAATCCTCATTAAAAGCACGTAATGCAGGGCATACACATCAACAGATGATTAACATTTCAATATTGAGACATTAAAATAACTACTCTCAACAAACTAGACAATGTCTGAAAGATTGGCGGCAGCCTCTGGCCTCTACAGTTTCTTTTATATGTTGCGCCGATGGGTTTGATTTGATTGGAGCTTGGCTTTGTTGTATTAGGGTCGAAAGACAATTTAGTTTTTTGGCACAAAAATGAAAAAGCAGGCATTTGTCAAGTGCGAATGGAAATAAAGTTGGCAAGCTCAAATGGAAAATATTGAAAGAAGTAACTGACATGTTTATCGAAAGCTCCACACAGCTCTCTCTGTATTTCTCAGTATGGCTGTGTTCAGAAGATTGTGGCGTCCGGTGACTTTCCCACGTTGAAGCTTGAGTGAAGATAATGACCTCTTCTGAATAGTCCATCATGTTATTTTAATCCTCCTTGGCTGCAAGCAACTGCGTGGAGGAGGGGTGGGGGGTGCGGGCGCGATGACATAAGGTTTGTATCATGTAGACGCGCCGACAGTTTTGTTGTCATTACTTAGAATTCCTCAGAAACTACACACTATAGCTTTAAGGAACACATCACAAAATTAAAAGTTGCACCTATCATTGTTTTCATTTAAGACCAACTTAACATCTAGTTTTGGCTGATCTTCTGTGATTTAAAGTTTCACAGTGCTGCACTGATGTAGCTGTGCACTGTACACTGTGACATCACTGTTGGGCGTGGTCAGAGGTGAAGGAGACGGCGGCAGTGAAGCATCGGCTGGTATTAACTTACTCTTATAAGATCAATTTTCAAGTTTTGCATTTAATGGTTTGGTGAATTTTTTGTCCAATGATCTTGTACTTCTAATTACTTGTTATGAGCAACCAACTATCAAAGCAACCAACAAATTCCCATCAGCCTCAGCTGTACTTTATGTTAAGTGCTAATTAGCTAATGTTAGCATGCTAACACACCTATCTAAGATGGCGAACATGGTAAACCTGCTAACTCTTGTATGTAAGCACTGTTCGGTGAGCATGTTAGCATGCTGATGTTAGCATTTAGCTCAAAGCACGACTGTGCCTAATTTCAGCCTTACTGGGTGTTAGCATGACTTGTTTCTCGATAAATTACTTATTTAATCATCAAAATAGTCATTGATTTATTTTAGGGATGCACGATGTGGAGAAAATATCTAATTGCGATTATTTTGATATTGCAATTGAGATATGATTCACGATAATGGTGCTAATGATCATTTTTCTATCATTGTTCTCATTTTCATTGAACAATATTAAAATGATTGTAGTGTGATTTTTGCAAGAATCTGTACCAAACAAGGATTTTTCTTTCTTTAGTCTGTAGGACACAATTTGTATGTTGGGATGGCTCTGCAACACCACAATACTTAATTCAGAATGGTTTGACACATATTTTGCCTTTTACAAATATTGTACCCCCCTTTGATTTGGATATTGCACTAGTCCATATTGTGATTTCGATTAATTGCGCATCCCTAATTTATTTTCTGTTTATCTACTTAGCAACTCGTTTTAGCGCTCCAGTAGTAACAATACCATACCAACACTAACATTGATGGTCTCTTTTTCACACTTCAGAGTGATATCAATTAAAACATAGTTTATTCTAGAACAACACTTTCATTGATCCGTGTAGATATTTTTAATCTCTGCCATAATGTAATTTGTTTTTTATCACAGTTATACCAATTTAACACAGTCTGCCAGTCATGTCCATCTGTGCTACATTATTCATTATTTTCCACCAACATTTCCTGTAATCACAAATGTAGTTTCATTGTATTTTCTGTCAACTGGCAGTTGAGTCAGTGTGTAAAACTGGAAGTGTTTGAATCACAATAGACGCTGTTACCTCAATGTATGTCTGGGCAGCGATCCATGGCAGACAGGATGGCTAGACGTGTTCATTTGTTACTATGGTTTTGTGTTGCCTTTTAAGTTTGCGAGGAACTCAGCCGTTATACACCTGTAAATGTCAATGCTAGATGTTTTCTGGTAGCATAGGCACATTTTCTTCTGCCATGGTGATGTACGGCATGTACTTGTATTGTATTTTATATTCATTTTCTACTGTCTACACAGTATTAGTTTTCGCCATATTTCCAACAGACCAACATTTGAACTCTTCACTCCCTTTCCATACTACAAGTATTCTAACCTTTATTTCACCAGGGAAGGCAGGCTGAGCACAGACTGCTCTTTTTTCATAAGCTACACACTTACAGCTTTTACTGCATGAGGTTTTCATTTTTCTGGCACTAAGGGCACCTTGGCAATACTGTCTGAGAGGTGAGATTGGCCTTCAATAATGATTTCCCTCCCAAAATTTTCCATTTTGTCCATAAACCCAAGTTTTCTAGGCTCTCACATACTTCCTGTACTTACCATCTAATTGTGCTTTAGAGGTTCTGCTATAGAGGAGTTATCTAATGTAGGTTGGTAATAATTTGACCCCTTGAACCTTTCTCGTTAGTCATCAGTGCAAAATTGTGATTGGTCGTTGGGCGGCTCCAAATGGCGAGAGCTGCAGAGAACAAATGGTCTGTTTCATTAAGTTGGATGTTAGCAGCGCAGGTGCCCTTTTACGGCACAGAGACTATTAACACAATAACCAAAAAGCAATTAGATTGACTTTCTAAAATGGCAGTCAATTAGCAAAGCTGCTGCGCTGCATGGCATGGAGGTAAGAGGAAAGAAAGACTGAGAGACAGAGAGGAAATCAGTGTATTGGAACACTGGGTAATGATGCAGCTGCTGATCACCAACAAGAAAAGCTACTGTTTGCCTTCACTTCAAGTGACGGGAGGAAAACAGCACGCTAGGTGGCCACTGGTGATGCTGCTGGTGATGCCGTAGGTGATGCCGTAGTCTCTAGACACTACCATTCACAGGGAGACAAGCGTCAGATTGTTGTCATCTGATGCAGGTAAGCCTAAATCATAACTTTTTATTATATACCATACATTCTCAGAGATAACCAGGCCTTTATTTTGCTCTGTCTTTTACTGAAATTTCCAACAGAGACATTGATAGCCCCTTTTTCCTTCACTTTAGAGCGATATATCGATTAAAACACAGTTTATTCTCAAACCACGCTTTCGTTGATCCGTTCTAGTCATACATTGCAACCCTCAGGTTTAGTTCTGGAGCACACTGAAGAACAAAGGAAAAAATCCGCTCAAAGCACTTTTTGTGAGATGCTTAAAAGACGGTTTTAATCTTTAAAGTAAACTTCACCAGGCCTATTCTCACAGAGTGTCTTTGTTTGTGACTTTACATAGTTTCAACTTTTGTTGTTGTCGTGCAGACATCTGTCTTTGTTTTATGTCTCCTGTCAGAACAAAGAGAGGGCCAGATTGGCAGACAGATTAATCCTAAATTTTGACATCGGCAATGTCAAAAATGTTTTGCCTAGAGAACACTTCTGTCTGTCTAAGGGCCTAGTTTATTGGTTATTCAAGAATGAATGTATGAAAAAGCCACTCTTCTCTCTGTGCAAATGAAATATATTTACTCTGAGATGTTTTGGTTGTAGCCTGTTAAGATGTACGACCACCTGGACCACCATTTATTTGGAGCACCAGTAGGGCTGCAACCAACAATTTTTTTCATTATTGACTAAGTGTGTGGACTTGCATATTAAATAACAGCCATGGGTGTTTTGACAGGCTCTTTAAACCAGCAAGCAGTGTTTCTATTCTGATGAAGCCACATCAGTTCAGTCATTTAAGGCATTTTGCTTGCCTGACTAACAATGTTTCTCAGATCCTCTTAGGTTCTGTTGCAGCCAATGAAAATATCAATTAAACAGCCAATTTCAACCAAGGTGAACTACAAAGGGCTTTGGGTCTGCAACAAGACTTTGACTTTGTACCTGTGCCAAGGCACCAAAAACCAGGCTAACATGTTAAAGCTTTTGTGCCAGTATTTAGTATCTTGACTATTTCAATTGTCATGCCCAAATTGGCAAATTATTTTATTTTGTTAGCAGGACAGAAAAGCCTCTGACACGGTCTTCCACCCATTCTAAAGGGGCACTATGAGTTCCTGCATGGTGTTCCAAGTAAATTCAAAACAAAACAGAGCAAGCTCGCCCCTCCTCCCATGTTTCCGTAACCGTCATAACTAACTGACTAAAGGCCCGGACACACACAGCCGATAATCGGCCGTTGGACAGTCTGGCGAGGTCAGTGACTCGAGTCTGTTCGGTGTGTTCCGTGCCATCGTCTGTCCGAGGGGCCGTCGGCCTTCATTTTGACCCATCTGATTGGTAGAGTGCTAACCCGGAAATGGGGAGCAGAATGAGCATGACTAGAGTCTCTCAAAATCTGACGAAAATCTTTTAAACTGACCTTTGTTGATCTGAAATGAAGACAGATTCAGCAACTGCATGGCCTATTTCTCGCTTAAAATGTTTTCAGAAACACGTTTCGGTGAACTATTTTAGTACAATATGAGATCGTATTCTGAACAAGCCGCCACGACAGTCTGGCTTTGAATTTCCGGAGAAACCAGACCCACGTGACGTGTTCGTCCAATCAGCTGCCGGTTTTCATTTTTGGGTGACAATACAGATTAGTGCCGCCTGCTGTTATGGAGACGTCTTACTTATTATTATTATTATTATTATTATTCCGAGGCACTTTTTTACCAACTCGGGGAGACTGATCAGTCCAACTGCCTTCTCTTTGGCCGTCGGCGCTGTGTGTCCTTACCTTTACTGTCACTAACCCCCACCCCTCCCCCAACCATCTTGTCGGTGATTGGCTGGAGTGTTTTGTTGTATTTTGGTGCCTATCCTGTGCCTCTAGTGTTTGTTTGACGTTTACGCCCCCTGTGTTATCTCCCGAGAACGGGCTTTTTCACAGTGTATTCAGGGGGCAGGCAGCTAGCGGATCAAGGAGAGATGCCTATGATTTGAGACAAAAATGAAATTGCGCTGAAACCATGCAGGAACTCATAGTGCACCTTTAAGGATCACAGAATTGCATATGAATAACAATCATCTACTGTAGATGTAAAAGCTGACATACTGCAGTGCTTTTGCTTTGGTAAAAATAGTTCCTGAGCTGTCAAGACCAGGAATGTTTCACCTACATAGGAATAGGTTATGGCGTATACACTATTTCATGCATAACTAAATGTAAACGCCTGCATGCTGTGTTATGTGAGTGGTTTTGTAAGTCACTTAAATGCTTGCATATTGTTTTTGTGAGTCACTTTGTAAGTAAATACTGTACGTGGACTGAGTGGATGTGAGTTTTAAGTAAACGGTTCATGTTTCACATGCGATCTCTGTAAATGTGCACACTTTGTCACGCATGAGCGTGCGAGCACTCTGTGAATGCTTGATAACTCTTTTAATTGGTTGCAGCAGATTGAGCCGTGATGCTTTCCAGCTGAGACGGTTTTGGGTCAGTCTCTTTTTTTTGTCTTCTAATAATTGCTTTGATCACAGGAATAATTAGGTTCTCTTCTTCCCCATCCTTAAAAAACACACACGTCAGCAGGCACCTGCTCTTTCTCTCTCTCACACACACACACACACACACACACACACACACACACACACACACACACACACACACACACACACACACACACACACACACTCACTCATAAGAAGCGATAATCACTTTCTTCACTTTGTTCTGTACTAACTGTTACCTATTTGTCTAACAGAGCTAGGAATGCTGTGCTCAATAAAGAAAATTGAGCACAGCACAAAAAAATAAAACCCAAATTCAATTACAACACCCCTCACAGTGTTTCTTTCCTCCAAGTCTTTTTTTTTTTTTTTACCCTCAATGTACAATCATATTGTGCAGTGAAGTTGAATGTTGGAGGGACATTTTCTGGCAAGCTTTATTTTTATTTTTTGTTTGCTTGCAAAGTGGCAATCCGTAAGATTTCAGTCCTGGTTGATTTAGAACTTCTATTTAAGTAAAAACAATCAAATTGTGTGGAGGGTTTAGCAGTCTGGAGCGTAGACTGAATCACTGTGACATCGCACAAACACAAAAATCACTCCCGGGTAGACAACTGGCCATTGATTTGAATTGCGGAGATATGTGAAATCGGCAAACTTGTTTATTTCTGTTGTCATTTTTGGCCATAACTGTGCAGTTTAAATATATATAGCTAAACACGGAGGTCTGGCCTATTTGACTTTTCTGCTGTGCTTATTTCCTGTACCGTGTTGCTTTGCTCACATCTTTGATAAACCAAGTCTAGCGTCACGAACAGCGACATCTCACCGCCAGTCGGACTGACTGCTAGTTTGGGTGGTGTCATTTTTAGTGAAAGCGTTGACATATGAAAGCATCAAACATGCTTATTAGATGAATGAGTTAAGAGTATATCCAGTTTTTCTTCGTCTCTGTTTGCTCAGCGCTGTAAAATAGTTTGTACTGGACTCAGGATCTTCCTATACCTTTTCACAGATGTAACATTAACATTATAAATGGACCCAAGTTAATTTCCTGTTGCAGTTGTATGTGAATGGCATCAACTGACAGGATGTTAACAGGGGGTCAGGCTGTTGCCTAGCAATGGAATTCCATTGAAAAGGTCTATAGAATGAATGAATACAACGAATATCATTATATTTCTATGGTGTGGAGTCTTGTTGATACTTAAGCTTCAAGTTTTCAGAATTGTGTGCACAGTTCCATTTTCTATGTGAAAAACTGTAATACAGCCTTTTTTTCTGGGAGATGACACACCAGCCACCCAGTTGGAATACTGCAAATACAGTATATACACACTGCAGTACTTTCATCAGTGGGCTATAGGCTCACTCACCATTGTGTTACATCCTTCAGTGATAGATAAATAGTTATTTTTTACAGACATTCATTTAAATGGAAATCTTCGAGATTACAGCTTTAAGTTAGTAATGATGAGCAACATTTGGGCAACAAAAACTAATATATATATATATATATATATATATATATATATATATATATATATATATATATATATATATATATATATATATATATATGAGATATAATATATATCATTTATTTCTGATGTCTGAGTTAACTGCAATAGCTCCATATTATGTTGAGGTGGAGTAAATTCACAGTTAGCAGGGAAAAGACGTTTGTGTATTATAAATGTGATAATAAAGTTTGGACCACTGTAGAAAAATGGTTTATTTTTCTGAGTTCTGACACAACTGAGCTTTCCCTGCAGCAACGTAAGCCATCAAGGTACTAAATATGCACTGAATGAAGAATTTTTTTTCCACAGGTTTATTTTAGTGGAATGAGATTTTTCGCGGCAGAGTTGGAGATGTGTGGTTTTGGATTGTGTGTGTCTCTATATGTATCTGTAAAACATGTGTCTGTGCATTTATGATGTTGACAGTGTCACATGCACACTATAATCCACGTTTTGTTCTCAATCAGATTATGAGGAATTCATGATTAAGCCTTTAACACTTCCTATAAATATTAATGAAATCATTCCACTACACATAATCCGAATATTGATCGCCCACCCCTCTCCTACGTGAGCAGTGTAGTGTCCCTTGGGATCATTTCCACCACACAGTGTTGCTGGCGTGAAGCTGCACTCTTTAACCTCACTGTGCTCATGTAATGCTGCGAGGTGTGAAGGCTAAACAAAGGCTGCGTACTTCAGATTAGAGCAGATGATAAAATGAAACTTTAATAATCCCCGTGGGGAAACTGGGTCATTGCAACGGGGAAGAATAGAAGACAAGAAGAGAGAAAATGAGACCTGCAGATAATACAAGTAATTACAACCAAAGAACATACTGTATTCAGGGTAAAACACAGGAGAAGTTAAGATAGGACATATGTGTTGGCAGCAGCAGGTTAGACACGTTTGGACAGAGATTAGAACAGATGCTCAAAACATATGTTCAAAGATGTAAGCCAACCCTTCACAGATTTGTTTAGGTACGTGTCTAATAAAGCAGAAAAGCCACAAAATAATCTTGTCAAAAAAAAAAAAAAACTGGTCGCAGCTTGTTTAGGTCACAGCGACGAGGCTTACTTTGATTATGCGCTAGTCCAATCAATCGCTGCGCTGATTTGATCAGTCTGGCCGCAGACGTGCAGTTTGATTGCAGACTGAATTTCTCTTTATAACATCAGTAACGTAATGAGATTTAATTGCCTGAGTCCTCATAAGAGCGTCGAATGAACTTTATTGATCCTGGCAGCTAAATTGGGTCATTACAGTAACGGCGATTAGAGGTGTTTGTTGGGGAACGTGAAACAAACACATTTTTCGGATTCTCTGTTGATCCCTGAAGGAGAAATTAATCTTTTTGAGTGACCTTCAATACATGGAGGAGCTACTTTTGTGTTGAAAATTCAAGTAGGAGGAGAGACTTTGTGCTGTAGCTGTCCAAAAGCCATACTACATACTCACTCTATATGTGTTCTGTACTATTCTGAGGCTACATTTACATTGCAACTAGGGATGCAAATTATCGATTAATTCATTAATCATTAGTTGATTGACTTTATCGATCGATTAACGATTAACTGATAAGCGGCTTTTTTCCTGAGAGTGTAAATTTCTCACGGTATCAATAGTGTCTTTAACATAGAAAGCAAAATATTGCTTATATACTAAATAAAAATGCATGTTATATTGCTCAGTTGATGTTTTATTGTACCAGTTGGGATATGGTACAGGTAATGGGATTTATGTAGTTTAACAAAATAAATTATGCACAGAAAATTAAAATACATAAAAAATAATGCACTGGCTCACCTGTTGCATGTGAAACATTAAGCAACATAAAATACATTTTAAATAGAAATTTAAACAATATGGGTAGGCTTAGCCTACACAATATTAAGCCTACATATAATAATCTGGTAAACTATCTGGAAACATTAACAGCAACACTTATAATCCCCCTTGGTCTGAGAAAGGTAACAGTAAGATTACTAGCCCTGAAAACTTCAAATATAGAACTGAACACAACTTTAACACAGATTTAACGTATGTGCAAAGCAAGAAACTGATTTCCAACTGACTCGTGCGGGGTTGTTTGCTGAGACAATGTTCCGAGCGTTGACGTGCACGCAGGCTATTACACGCCCGGTGAGTCCCCATGACTCCACAGCCTGGTTGAGTTTGTCAGCTAAATTATCAGCTGTATGTCTCTCTGACAGGCTCTCCGTGAGAAGCACTGCTGACTTTACCTGCCAGTCGTTTCCAATGTACTGGCAAGTGATTGTTATGTAGCTCTCTGTAGTCAGTGCCGTCCAACAATCCGTCGTCAAAGCCACATTAGCCGCGGCCTACTGTGTTTTTAGCTCAGCCTTCTTGTTTTTGTAGCGGGCTTCCAAGTGGGTAGTAATGGTCCCTCGAGAAGGGATATTATATCCTGGCTCCGCTTTCCTGTGGTCACATACTCGCCTTCCCACCACAGCAGCGATTGTAGGTTGTGAAGGCGACAGACTTCCTCCTTGCAACATGGCCGCATGCAAGTTATGAAGGTGGTATCTTAGCGAACTCGTAGAGCTGCTGAACTTAAACGTAGTACTGCAGAGTTTACATTGGGCATCTTTGTCATCATTAATTAATTTGAAATGCTCCCACACTCCACTCCGTTTTGACCGCCTCATACTTGGTTTCTTTTTTGCCGCCTCAAGTTTGTGTTGGTGAGAATCTCGTGTCACGTTCAATTAGGCCTACGTCCTGTGGAAAACGGTCTTAGATTGCAATGTTCAGTTAGCCGACAATTAATTTAATTTAATCGAGTAAATTCTTATCGACAATTAATCAATAGTCGATTAACTGTTTACATCCCAAATTGCAATGTTTTGGTTTAAGAACGAATATCTTTTGCTACGTTTACACCTCACATTCCCACTGCTCTGGCATTTCAGAGCAGTGGGAATGCGACCCTGTTTTGGGTTGGAATCTCCGGGGCTGTGTTGCCGTCTCAACGGCCTCAAACGGAGACCTTTGGCAACACCGACACTGACGCCAACCTTTCGCCGCACGATTGGCTCGTGACGTCTCGTTCTCTGAGACTAAGCTACTAACGTTACCATGGCAACTACCGGGAACTGGCGGAGTATACGTGCTGCTTCCGGTTTACCCCAGAACGCACATGCCCAGTATACAATGATGTTGATGAGATACACGTTGGGCGTGTTAGTTTAAACGGAGATTAGTTCTTCTACTGGAGCTAAAAACACCTGTGTGCACTGAGATCGCTTTTGACTCAAAACTTTGCTTAAATACCAAAACATAGCCTTAATAGTATACCGTACTTTTCTTGCAGTTGTATGTGCAAAATTCATGTACTAATCTAATCTTTTGTCTGTTCCTTGACCCATGCTATACCCTTTGACCTAGTAAATGAAAATCAGGCCAGTAGTTTTTCCCGTTACTCTGCAGACAAACGGAATCGGAAACATAATCTCCTTGGCGGAGGTAATAAAAATGGGATAGGGTCAGTATGTAGGGTGGAAAATGCATGTGTGAGTATGCGCTTGACAATTTGTTGTTAAAGACAGAGATTACAGTAATTCACTTAAGATTATCCATCCATCCATCATCATCCACTTATCCGGGGTCGGGTCGCAGAGGCAGCAGCTCCAGCAGGGGACCCCAAACTTCCCTTTCCCGAGACACATTAATCAGCTCTGACTGGGGGATCCCGAGTATCCCAGGCCCCTAAATTTTTGTTCGCAGGTTTGTCTATAGAGCTCTCCCTACAGCTTCGGAATAGATATTTGGCAACACTGTTGTAAGAACTCGTTGGTGACTCTCCCCCCTCCCATCTTCTCCCTCTGGTCACGTGCATTTGTTTTCAAAGAAGCTGGCGAACACACAGAGACATGTCCACTGGGGTAGGTCAGCATCGGATTTGCAGGCTTCTGTTTGTCTCAGTTCTCGCCATTTTGATAACGCAGATCCTATGTTTACTTGTGTGTGACTCCTCGCTCGGTCAGTCTGCCGTTTCCTCTTTCACTGTTCCTCCGACAATGCTTTCCTAGCTTTCTGCTGCTTTTTTGCCGGCTCAGCCATGACGATAGTGTGAAAAACTCCATCGCTACCTTGTTCTTATAGCTAGCCGGTTCCTGTATGTGTGCAGTGCCGTAAAGCAATTAGTTACACTGAGGCCGCCGGCTCGCCAACCCAATGTTGCAAGGGTGTTTTTTTTCCGCTCACAGGCGCTAGGGGGAAGCTAGACGACCACAATTCAACCCAAAAAAAGTCATATAACCATTCCAATGACTCGGAAGCTGTTCAGTTAAGGTAAATTAAGCTAAAAAGTTCCCTTTTAAAGCTGCATTAATTGCTTTTTTTGGCCACGTGGGGGCAGTGTGTCAAGCTGTAATCAAAACATTGACAAATGATTAACTTATAAAGTGGTCGTGTTGCTGGCCACTTGAAAAATCTGGATTTTGAACTGAGGGAATTATCTGGCTCTTTAGCTGCTGAATGCTCCACTATGTTCACCAGCTAGCTTCTAACTTTGTCTGTCTGCTGTTTTGCAGGTAGGATATAGTAAGTTTTACAAGCTAGTGAACAACTGCGTGCTAAGGCTGGAAATAAGATGAGAATGGGGACCAAAACAATGAAGCTGTGGCCGTAAAAACCAAAACAAAGAGCTGAAAGATACTTAAAGGCTAGCTACATGTAGCTTTGAAGAGAGCTGGAGGGCAGTGGGGCAGCGGAAATATGATATTTAAATAATGAAGAGTATCAAGTCTCAAGCTACAGGGAGACTTTCAACAAATGTTATTGACTGTGCCAACGTCATCATCAACAAAATCTGATCATGGGTGTAAGAACAAATTGGTTGTTACTATGGATGGCTGGTAAATAGGAAATGTTTGTCCAGTAGTATTCCATTACCATCTGCCAGTGTTACATTTTACATCTCGGTTATTCAGCTGATTGAGCTTTGAAACCAATGAGACGTTGTGTTAAGGGGGCGGCTCCATGTACAGTCAAAAAGTAAAATCAGGATATTTTGCACCGTTAACATTTCCAGGAGGAAAAATTTCTTTCAGATTTCTATTCAAAGGGTTGCAACATAATTTGACCTGGTGTGTGGTGTGATAATGGATGTTCGGGGGCAGAAGAAAAATACTGTCAACCACTTTTCACCCTTTTCTGTGATACAGGGCTGAAAACTGGCTGTGGTTTTGTCCTTGTAGATGGTGGATGGTAGTGTTTTGCTGTGATTGGAGCTATTCTGGACACTTCCAAGAACAGAGCAAAAAAAAAAAAAAAAAAAGAGAAGAAAAAGACTAAAAGAGCACTCTTGAAATGAAAGTAGAGCATACACACAAATAGAGCTGCATGATATGACCTAAAATCAAAATCCCGATTAATTGCACATTTTACCAAGATAATGATAAATAATTACATTTTTTTGTGATTAGTTTTTTTTTCCGGTCCTCATAGAAGTTCCCGAATCTCGTTGTTTCTCCAGTTAGACATTTATGTTGGCGTCTCGGTGTAAATGACCCTCCTTCTTTACCCTCGGATGTTTGTATTCTTCCTGTTTTACAGCTGTAACATGTTAGAAACGTCACTGACACACCCACTCGCTAGCTGTGAATTCTCTGCACAATAACCTGCACTATTCACACATGGTTTCAATTGGACGTTAACCAGACTTATACCAGGGTGCTGGCAGGGTAAAGTCTGTTTAATGTCCTGTCCATCTGATTTTGACATTTGTGTTATCACATACAGCTCCTCAGGGTAGAGTCTAGAGGGGTTGCAGTGCATGTGTGAAAGGGACTTAATACGCTGTTCTCTGGGTTTACACATCAATTTTGTTAAAAAAACATTTTAAGATTATTTTTAGGAGCATTTTTGGCCTTTATTTTTTAAAGATTATTTTTGGGGCATTTTTAGGCCTTTATTTTTGAGAGGACAGTTGAAGAAATGAAAGGGGAGATAGAGGGGGGAATGACTTGCAGCAAAGGGCTGCAGGTCAAAGTCGAACCCGGGCCAGCTGCGTCGAGGAGTGAACCTCTATATATGGGTGCCCGCTCTACCAACTGAGCTATCCAGGCGCCCTTTTGGCCTTTATTTTGACAGGACAGCTGAAGACATGAAAGGGGAGAGAGAGGGGGGGGGGAATGACATGCAGCAAAGGGCCGCAGGTCAAAGTCGAACCCGGGCCCGCTGCATCGAGGAGTGAACCTCTATATATGGGCGCCCGCTCTACCAACTGAGCTATCCGGGCGCCCTGGCTTTACACATCTTGCCCCTTCATAATTTGAGCAGTATTTTTCCGGCCACCATTATAAACCTTAGGAAAGCAGTAGACAGATGTATAATAGCTACTGTGTGGTTTTGTTCACATGTGTGGGATCATCAGGGTGTCATAAGCCAGGCCAGCACAGAGCTCCCTGATTGGAGCCCTCAGAGTGAGTAAGAGAAGCGAGAAAAGCAGTTTGGCCCGTGTAACAGCAGTGGGCCGGCCTGGATCTCTGCCTCTCTCTTCCGTTTCTCAATACACATACTGTATATGGGCCGATACACAAAGGCCTGTGTTATCTGAAGGAGGGGAACGTGAGAAATGAGCTATGAACGATTAGAAAATGAAAGAAGATTGTTTTTGATTAGCACTCGTTAATTAACTCAGTCAGCCGTCTGCCTGCTCCCTAGCCAGCACATCAGCAATGTATGGCCTGACTGCATGATTAAGTCAAGTGTGTGTGTGTGTGTGTGTGTGTGTGTGTGTGTGTGTGTGTGTGTGTGTTAGAGAGAGCGGAGGGAATGCATGCTGTGGTTAGTGTAGCAAGGCGTTTTTTTTCTCGCTCTCGTGATTTTCGATCTTGTAGTTTTATAATGAAAACCAGATGAACCTTGAACATCAATTTGCTTTGATGTCTGTTTCCATGTGTGAAAAGTCTTTTTTTGGTGCATATTTTCATTGATATGCATGGCGGCTGGCCTTCACCACATGCATGATTATTGGCATGGGACTGCTGTAACACCACAGCGCAGTGCACTGCCAAGTTGATTTGCATGGCAAAGATTGATGAGAGGTGAAAAGAAATTAAAGGTGAGGTGAGAGAGAGACAGGAGAAGGATGAATGGGATTTCCAAGGTAAAGCAGGTAGGGAAGGAGGAATGAAGGTTGCATAAATGAGTAGAAGGTGTACAGGAGGTTGAAAGAAAGAGTCAACAAAGACAAAAAAAAAAGAAACCAATCAATACTTCATAGAGGAGAAGACTCTACCAAAACAAGGACATTTGTTTGAGCGAAAAAGAGGTGAAAGAAAGTTAGGGGCAAAAAAACAAAAAGAACAATGGATTGGAAACAGGAGCTGGGATGCATGAAGAGATTACATAAGAAGATAAGACGAGATTCAGAAGAGCCCCAATTTCACAGTGGTGTGAGTGCCGCAGGTTTGTGCCGTTACAAGGAGCGCTCCACTTGATTGCACATTAGTCCTATTGTGGAGGGAGCCCTGCACATGTTTTATTTAGGAGGCTTGCTCCGGCTCACGGAGCGCCTCGGCTGGCCGTTTGCTTGTTCTCCAGCCCTACTGTGTGCTCGCGGTCGCCGATGCAGAGCCACGTCTCTTTACTGCTAATGGACGGAGCAGCATTAGTCAAGTGTGTCAGCGCTGCCCCGCTTTCTGGCACCAATGTTATTATCACCTGTCAAAGCTTCCCCTTCAGAGGGGATATTCAAGGTTTATTCATAGAAAGGGTTAGGTGCGAGGATTTCTCTGTTTCTGCCTTTCTTCTGTTTTTGAGCAGGACAAGAGGAACGCAGTGTGGGCTGTAGGGATATGTAATGACGCCGCCGTTAATTACGGGAAGGCGTTTACGTAGGTGGACCGTTCAATGCGGTAGGCTGTGAGAAAGTGAAAATGGAACTCATGAGCAGAAAAAGTGTTGTTTGGCAATACTTTCAGTCAAAAGAAGGCCATTCAAGTTCATGTTCAATTTGCAATGCGGATTTGTCTCGTGGTGGCTAGGACCCTAAACGATACACAACATCGCCGCTGTTAAAGCATTTGCGTATGAAACACCCGAAAGAATATGAGTTGTGCATGAAGGAATCTACAGGCAGCAGCCAAAATGCAGCAACTTCAGGTACGGCAAAGAAAGGACAGTCACAGCTAAAATCTTGTGTTAACCAGACAGTGCCTCTCCCGGGCTGTCAGCTACGCTCTCGGTAAATGAGTCTCCCTACAGTGGGAGTGGAGCGACTGCTGCTCGTTAGCTAACGTTAGCTTTCTAATTTCACCCACCCAACATGCCTTCATCATACACTGGTTAGCGAAAATTCAGCTCATCAGCTCATCTAGCGATAGCGATGTGCTTTCCTACGATGTGAAAAGAGCATGTGAATTCAACATTAAGTTGTTACATGTAACTATTTTAGAGGCTGTGCACGCTGTTTACTTCATTAATGTGTTTACTGTGTTAATGGACTGAGGATGGGAGTAGGATTCGGTATTCGGTTTCGGATTTGGCAGAATCTTAACCAGTGGATTTGGTATTCGGCCGAACCCCAAAAATCTGGATTCGGTGCATCCCTAGTGGGCTGTATACGAACCCGCTGCTATTTGCTCTGCTATAAGTCTGGATGAAACAGACTTAAGCTGTCTCTCTTCTACCCCCGGTGGGAATGGTCCAGCTCGTCCATGTTTCAGCCTTAGCCATCGCAGATTTCTTTCTCTTACCTCTGGACCGGCAGGCTGGAGAGAGTTTCCAGCAGCTCGCCCTCAACACCCCAGGCCAAAAACATGAGAAGGACTTACTTCAGTTTGTTCTGTAAGATGCGACCATCTGTTCTGTGGTTCAGTATTAGAATACCTTTAATCTGAAAGGGAAAACAACAGATATGTGGAGGATGCACAAATAAAGGCAAAGTACTGCCTGGCTAACTGAAAACGGTTATTGATAACCTGACTTCTCGTACAAACATTAAAGATTTGTTTAATGGTAAAGATTTGTTCTCCCTCCTAAAAAACTTGGTAAGGCCAGATATAGTCTATATCGACGACGTTTCGGGATTGTTCAGGTGCCGCCGGAAATTCTGCCGGATGTCCGTCTTTTCGGCCAAATGTCTCTCACCTTCCCCTTTCTTTGTGTTGACTATGGTTAACTGCTCCTCAGATCTCTGCAGGGTAAATCCAGACAGCTAGCTAGACTATCTGTTAGAGCTTAGATCGGGCTCAAAAAATCAAGCCTGACCCAACCCGAGCCCGTGCACGTTGTGTCCAAGCCCGGCCCGACACATTAACTGGAATTATGAGCCCGAGCCCGATTTCAACCCGACACTTTTTTAATATGTGGGCATAACTGGGTTATAACTGATGTTCTCAACTACAATTCAGAGTTGTTTGAAATGCAGAAATCTGTTTAAAATGATCTTAATGAATAATGCAACAAGAGCGAAGCATGTCAACTGTTTGTTTATTCAGAATGGATTTGGATCTCAAATGGATCCGAATGAAGAAATGTAAAAAAAAAAAAAAAAAAAAAAACTATAACGCATTTCTCTGTGAGGGCTTGCCTCGCCCTCATGCTTGGAGAAGTAACAAAAGAGGCCGTTGAAGGCTGACTATCATCTTTTCTGCCACGGCGAGCCTGCTTCATGTGTCTGTTCATCAGAGGAGCGAGGGGAGGAGACTCCATGCATGACGTGTTGCATTTTGTAACTGTAGTCCAACTTGTGTAACTTTTTGGACACATTTGTTACTTTGGCCTAAATATAGCCTATATAGATAATATTTCTGATTATGGCATAGCTTTCTCCCCACCCAATTAGGCTAATAAAGTAATGATTAAAAAAAAAAACGCAAATGCTTGATCAAGGGCCCGGCCTGGCCCGAGGATAGTGGCGGAAAATAACGGCTCGGCTCGGGCAGAGAATCTAAACTCTACTATCTGTCCAATCTGAGTTTTCTGTTGCAGGACTAAAACAACTTTTGAACGTACACATGTTCCACCAAAACAAGTTCCTTCCTGAGGCTATTTTGCAGAGGCACCGTTGCTCCGTCCGGTGCTTAGCACCACCCAAAGAAATGCCAATAAACCAGAGCAGGTTTTTCCTCCCATCCCGGAATGCTGTGTGGACAAGCCTTCCTCCACAGCGCTGTGGAGGAAGGTCTGGCAATGTGAGACTAGGCCTGAGATGACAAAGAGTTCCAAAAGTTACAGATGGAGGTGACAAGTTACCATAGTGTCATGCCGGAAGAGGGGCGACAATTAGCCTGTCCACCTGGGTGTCATGTTTTTATCACTGACGATTGGAGCTGTAACCGATAAATAGACTACTGCAGAGTCGTTTGTCCCGGGAATGAATGCCGATTGTAATCTTTCCCGCTAAAGACAAAAAGCAGATGTTAGTGGGTGTCAGTGGGTTTTTTGTGCTGTTGGAAAGGGACTTTTGATTAGTCGGGCTATCGAAAGAAAAATGATTCAAAAGTGACATTCCTACTTTTCATGAAAACTAAAATGCAGCTAAGACTGTGGAAGGATTGACGCACATTCATGTTCATTTGAAGCGAATCGGGACTTCACAGGCTGTTATTAAGATTGTGATGGTTGCATCTTGGTCTGCCCCTTATGGGCAACGCCAGCGGAACTAAAATTCTAAATGTTAATTAGGGCTGCACAATTAATCACAATTTTATTGAAATCGCAATATGAACTAGTGCAATATCCAAATTGCAGGGGGGCGCAATATTTGTTAAAGGCAACATGTGTGTATAACCATTCTAAAATAAAGTATTGTGGTGCTGCAGAGACATCCCGCCCTACACATCATCCTATCCTACAGACTAAAGAAAAAATCTTTGTTTGGTACAGATCCTCGCAAAAAAATCACACTTCAATCTTTTTTTTGTTTTTCAATGAAAATGAGAATAATGATACAAAAATTATCATTCCCTCCAATATCGTGAATCATATCGCAATTGCAATATCAGTCAAAATAATCGCAATTAGATAGTTTCCTAATATCGTGCAGCTCTAATGTTAATAGGCTCCTTTTAGCACATTGAAATTGTTAAGTGTAAATCATCATGCCAACAGTATATCAGTGATATTGTGTTGGTGTGTCTGTCTCCTATAACATGGATGGAAAGACATTAGGCTTTATTCTGTATGTGATGATTTGTTGTCAGAGAGGTCTACACTAAAACTCAGTCATATTTTTTTAAAAGTGACTTTCTGATGTTCTCCAAACAATTAGGTAAAAGAACAAAGCAGTGTTTACACATTCCCTTTTCCTCCTTTTGCTTTGTGCTATGTATTTTTTAAAGTCCCACTCCACTCGTTGTACCTTCTCTTGGATGTTTAACCTTTACTGCGCAGACTGATGTATTGACACCGAAAGGTTGTTTTCATCTTCATCTGCTGAAGGAGAAATTCATCTGAAAGCTCAGTGTACGTGTGAACAGGATTTTGTGACATCACAACTAGTTTGGAATCCAATCGTGATCCAATATGCAAATGACACTTGAAGCCTCCAGCACATATACCCTGAGATCAGACTTTTCACTGAAGCAGGAGACATTTTATATCAAGCAGGTGAACTTGGGAAATGAACAGTATTTGCATATTTATTGATTCTGGATTTTTACATGAGGGAGAAGGAATATATGCAATAAGATTTTTTTTTGTTTTTTTATAGGTAATTCAACTTTTTTTGTGTGAAAATTATATTGGACACAAATAATTCTTTCCAGCAGAGTTCTTATATGTCTTTTTATTTTTCTGGATGGCAGTTCCCATACAGTGGAGCAGAGGATGACATCTGTCTCAGGCCAGATGTGACCCTAAATAGTTTGTAGCCTCATTGGAAATGGGAAAACATTGTTAGAAAAAGCAAATGAAATAGGTTTGTCTAGTAAGTATTTGGCACGTGGGTCTGAGAATAAAGGGTGTTGTAATTTGAACATTCAGTCCAGTTTCTGGGAAATTCCTCTCTGTGTGGATATGCAGCCACTGGCCTGTGTGTGTCCGTCCCTCAGTGGACTTCCCCGCTAAACTGGCTCATTTATCTCACACAACATGTGATCATTAGAGAGGCATCTCTGGAGAGCCACAAACTCAGGTGAAAGCCCAGGGGGATGCACACTTCTGGGAATGGGACAGTGCTGCTCCACACACACACACACACACACACACACACACACACACACACACACACACACACACACACAGTAATATGTTCTGATACTCTCCATGCAGCACTTGCAATGAAGCATATTTCTCATATGCAGCTCAACACATTTGACGTTTTCCACAGACAGACGCACGCACGTACGCACGCACGGACGGGTTAGGTTTGTTATGACAGAGCAGCTGTCTGCACAATTTCCTAGAGTCAGGAACATCTGTGTGCCCCCTTCTCGCTCTAATCCCACCGCCACACACACACACACACGCACACACAAACACACCCACACACCTCTCCCTCTCTCTCGTTAGCCCACACACCCTGTATATGTTTCATTACTAAGAGCCTATCAATGTGACAGGTAGCACAAATTCAACTTACTGTAAGAGGCAAAACAACTTCAGAGCTGAGGCAAATTGGTACCGTAAGAGCAACCGTCAGCAATCCTGTGTGTGTGTTCAAGTTTTTGTTTCCCACTTGTTTGCTTTTTTTCCCCATTTGTGTGTATGTCTCTTATTATGTTCCTCTCTCACTGGCGAAGTATATATTTTTGTATTATTTACAGTATTTACATTGGTGTGTGTGTGTATGTACAGTAGTTGTCTAGGCTATAAGGCAGCTGACTGAGGTATACACTACAGTGCTATTGGTGGGCCAAAGATATGGGGATTGCTGTGCTGCTGGGCCCTTTGCAGGAGCCACAATAATGCATTTCTGTCAGCCTCTGTATATATATATATATATGTGTGTGTGTGTGTGTGTGTGTGTGTGTGAGAGAAACTTGCTGTGGCAGTAATTGTAGTTTATAGCATGACAGAACTTTGTCAGTTGGTTTGAGGTCTGTATCTCTGTACATGTATTCTACAGATGTGCGATTCTATGAAAGGGTCTAAACTAATACAAAAAAAAATAAATTGATATGCTGATTACTCAGTTTAAAATAAGTAATTAGCAATTGGAATTTTTTTTTTTTTAATTAATCAAATAAAAAAGCTATAGACTTTTCAACTCTGTGACCAGAGTCTGCTTTTAAACTTTCATCTCTCAAATAAGGGGTGACAAAAATGCCAAAACGAATAATCATGAACCCACATAAAACCCACTTTGTCTTTTTTTGAAGGGACGGGGGATCTTTAGGGGGAGATAGCAGATCAACAGTATATGCCACATAGAAGTGGTAACATCATCTGAAGGCTGGGAACCCGAAGATTAATCTGAGATACAGCTCAGCACGGTGTCAAGTTTTTCTAGTCATAAATCTGTAATAAACATTGCGTTTTGGTTAGAGCCTACTCAATTTTGAAGGTTTGTAAGGGCTTAGAACATTATGATTGAAGTGAATTGAATATGATACCCATTATCAGACTCTATTATGTCTCCTAAGTTGTTGCAGCCATTTCTGGGTTTATACCATTTGTTAAACAGATTTGGTGCAACATTTAACAATTTCTTACCACTTAAGAATTGATAAAAAACAAAATGGACAGAAATCCCTCCAAAATACCACATTAAGACACCAAGGGGCCCCATCTTGCACCCGGCGCGGCGCAAAGCCCGACACAACTGTCTTTTCTAGTTTAAGACAGACGTGGTTGTTGTCAATTTTCCGTCCAGCGCCCACGTCGTTTAAACAGCAAATGCACCTGCGCCCATCTGTGCGCCCATGGGCGTGCTGGTCTTACAGGGAGTTGTGTTCAGGTGTATTCTTGGAGTATTGCTATCTTGAGGCAACAGAAATGATCGTGCCATTGACCAACAAAAACCTGTTCTGAAGCCAATAGCGCAGCATTTCATTGTTAATTTAATAGCAAATTAGTAAACTTTTGAGATTCCTGTGAGAGTTGCATTTTTCGCCGACTGGATGGCGAGCACTTCTGTTCTGGAAATCCCCTTGTTGTCAATATACCTAGGATTTGATCCTGCCCTTCTCCCCTTTCCCTCATCAAGTATCGCAAAGTTGCCTTTTGAGTAAAGCACTACACCACCTTGGTACCATGCTGATTTGGCCTTTCAGTAGAACTCAAAAGATAAAAGACATGCAAACATTATCTGAGATATAATGTGCGACAAATGGACAAGAAGTCTCACGAGGAAGGATAATCTATTAGTCTGAGAATGCACATATACAGGTGTGTGTGTGTGTGTGTGTGTGTGTGTGTGTGTGTGTGTGTGTGTGTGTGTGTGTGTGTGTGTGTGTGTGTGTGCGTGTGCGTGTGCGCGTGTGTGTGTGTAGTCTACTGGACTGACTTTATCCAACAGTGCTTTTATTTTTGTACCTATTGATTCTCAGCAGTTTTTCCCCTGCGGTCCCATCTATTTGGAACTACAATGAGCCGGCCTCCTTCATCAATACCTGCCTCACTCTGTCTAGACATTCAGCCACTTGCTGGGGGGTTCAAAGTTTTCTAATCACAGTCCAACTGTATGTTTTCTAAAACTCCTCCCTGAAGTGCCATGACCACAACTTTATTTGAGCTCCGTGTAGCCTTTGGTCATGCAGAATTCCTCCCTCTGTACTTTATTTCCCTCTTTCTTCTTGTCTCTGCTCATATCTCTCTCCCCGTCTCTCGCCCTCTTCTAGCCTCAGTGTGTTTGTCTAGGTTTTAGCTGTGTACTGTACGGTGGCAGCGAAATAACAGCATTAATTTGCTTTTGCTGAGGCGAAAAAACAAACAATTTGTCTCCCGAGCACCCCTCTGCAAGGAGATACAGAGCTCCAACTTCTGCTAAGTTCTGCCATCCTTTGCCGGGGGAACCCGATTAGTTGAAGTTTATGGCCTCAGAAGCGGCGCTCTAGGCTCCGCCGTGATGACTTCAGCTGGTTAGCGATCTACAGTACAGTAGTGGAAAGAAATAATAAGCTCTGTCTGAACAGAAAGTCAGAGTAGAGCAGGCGATGGTGAGAGAAGGGGAGTTTATCATTTTGAGAGTAAGAAGAAACAGTAAGAAGTTTTCTCTGAAGGAAAATGTGGGAGTTGTAGAATTTTATTCTCTAAGTGTAAGTGTGTCTCTCTGTGGGTGTGTGTTTGTATGCCTCTACCTGCGTGATACTATGTTTTTTTTCTTTTTCTTCTATGTGCACGACTCATATCTACTTCAGTGTGTGACGTTAGTTAAATAAAATGGAAATTCATGGCTTTTGCCTTGCTGGTATTGTGTACATTATAGAGATCTGTTGCTCCCTGTGCATTGTTCTCTCGCTGCTGAAACAAAATCGTCAAACAGTCGCAGGTGTCACAACTTGGTACAGAAGACGACACTATTGCATAATTAGCAGAAATGGACTGTTTCTAATTGGCTGTGAGAGGAGTTGTTCCTCGCAGCGCGTGTTATCGACATGTCACAGTATGTGTACGTCTGTGTAAACGTAGCTGCGCTCTCTCTCTCTCTCTCTCTTTCTGCTGCAGCCCTGTCGGTGTTGCGGTCGAGTGAAGAGAAGGCCCCGGTCCCGCAGAATAAGTTCATGGGTGACATCGAGGAGCTGGCCGCCAGCTATGAACGCAAACTCATAGAGGTGAGTGCTGCCTCTTTTTTATTCTTTGCCGCGTATTAGTTATCAAGGAAGTGCCTAAGTTCCGTGTTCCAGATGTTCATTTTCCCCAGGGGATAACCAGTCATCTGAAATTGGAGGATTGTGTATACATTGCATTTTTAGAAAACTATTTACAGCATATAAAGGAACAGTTCAACATTGTTGGGCAATACTCTTATTCACTTTCTGAGAGTTAGATGAGAAGATTGATATCGCTCTGATTTCTGAATGCTAAATATGATGCTAGAGCCAGCAGGCGATTAGCTTAGCTTAGCATAAAGACTTGAAGCAGGGGAACCAGCTTCTTTGTTGGTTGCCTGTGGGGTTGCAATGGCATGAGATTTACATGATACGATAACTGTCTTAGAAATCTGGGTACACGGTATTAAACTATTATTATTTTTATTAGCATTATTATTATTATTATTAGCATTATGAGTTACAATGACCCTGAAAGGAATGAAAACAGAAGGGTTTTTTGGTTGAACAAATCCTTTATTATAATTGGAAAAAAAGAAATTCAATACTTTAGATAAGTAAATGTACGCAATATGATAACTGTCAATTTTCATACCCTGGTATACCCGTATATTGCTGCAACCATAGTTGCCTGGCACCCTCCAGGTAGACATTGGCCTGCACATAACACACAAAACTAACAATATATAAGTTCATTAAAAGTTCTGTTTTTTTTTACTTTGGACAGAGCCAGGCTAGCTGTTTCCCCCTGTTTCCAGTATTTATGCTAAGCTACACTAACTGCCACACAATGCAAAAAAATAGGGTAGAGGCCAATAATCCTGTTTGTTGACAGTAAATTAATTGATATTATGTGCCAATGAATAAGTGATGTCACAGAGCCACTTGGAGCTTTGCAATGAGACATAACTGTGAACTGATACATTAGCAAGCAAAGGAGAATGCTAGAACATGTTTTTTGGCCTTTTGAGAGCTGTGCAGGGGACATTACTCCCCGAGCTACTCCATCTAAAGAAAGCAGAGAATTGCACTTTCTGCAGCTGCATTGTTTTACAACTCTAACATCATCAAGAGCGCTAATAATTGGACATCCGACATCATTTTACCAATTGCTTGACATATGATGGGAGCTGTATCCAGTTTCCTGTTGGATTTACCAATGAGTAAAGACTCCCAGTAAGAGTGCGATTGGCAGAGGAAAATAAAGTCAACATCTGTGTATTCTAATGGGTTGTGAGGTGTGAGGGGCGTTTACATGAATATTTAATCCATGGTTTTATATTTCTTTAATGAGAAATAATTCCGCCTGTGCTTGGCCAAACTATGCTTTCACTTATTTATGCACATGTATGTGTGGTGCATTTTTAATGGTGTTTACTTATTTATTTGTCCATTTGCATGGCTGTCTCGGTCTCGATTGGGCTTTCACAGCAGCCTGGAGGACTAGTGCGGGCCATAATCGCACCGCAGCTTCTCTGCTGGTCCCAGACCAGCCAGGCTTTGATGGCTTTGTTTAAATCAGACTGTTCTGCAGAACTTAAGGGTTATCCCTATCCCTGATATGTAACAAGTTGTCTATTGGAAAAACTGAAATGGCTAGGCTAGCACTGGCTTCGCCCTATTTATATTAGCAAGTGTCTTAACCACAGAGGAGAGGCGACAGTAAAAACAATACAGCAAACGGTAGATACTATGTTTTCAACAATCTGGTTTAATAGGAGTTGCCTTAATGGTCCCATTTTTAATGCTCATTTTCAGGTTCATACTTTTATTTTGGGTTGCCATTAGGACATTTCTGAATATACCTGTATTCACTTTCTGTCTGAAATGCTCCGTTTTAGCGCCTCTTTAAGCCCCCGTCCCCAAAAAGCCCGGTCTGCTCTGATTGGTCATCGTTTCCGGGTCTTTCACATCTGCGCTCTCTGAGTCTCTGCACTGTCATCGCAGCCGGGGAATGACTGTTCACTGTAGCGGCACTTTCTACCTATATACAGTATAGTTCACAACCGTACGAAATCCTGACGGCTTGTTTAAATGTCTGAGTACGGGCTTTCACAGTACAGTAACGACATGGAAATCTCACTTTTTACACTATGGGACCTTTAATATTCAGAGTGTGTATCCACTCAGGGTCAGCAGCGCTACTGTCGGTCCTGGTGGGAGGATTCAGAAATTGTGCAGTTTACATGAGTAGCTGTCAACACTCCTAATTCAGCTGTCTCACTTCAGCAACTGAGACAAAATCTGACTCACCAGGTTATTGATTTTGTCACATCGAGCCTTGTTGGATACATATAGGCCTGCCAGACATAAATAAATATTGGATAGGGCTCAGCCTTCATTAACCTGGGAAACATGTCCGTGTTTGTGGCCTAGTTCAGTTTTAATTTAATGATGCTAATGCATTGTATTGACTTTAACTTTGTTTATATTGGAGCAAAATCGCAAGGTCCTCTTTGCTCTTTTCATCCTTTTCTGGTCATGTGACCTGCTAGGCTGTGCACAGGGCAGTAAAAACTCTCAAGATAAAAGTAAGTTAGTGTGATTGGGTAATAGGGCAACCTTCAACCAATGGCCAATGACTGGGTTGAGGGCAAGGGGTTTTAAACAGAACATTACCCATGTGTGCAGAGTTGGTTTATGCTTTGTAGGACATTGTGCAGGCCCAGGCTATACCCCATGTCTAGCAGACATGGAGCAACATTATTAGTTTGTGTCCAGCTGAAGAATGCAAGGCCACGATTCATTCTGCTTTTAGCTTTGTTCCTTCCCGAGGCTATTTTGCAGGGGCACGTTATCACACCCGGCGCTTAGCACCGCCCAAGACGATTGTGATTGGTTTAAAGAAATGTTTTACTTCCATCCCGGAATGTTGGGTGGACTCGCCAGACTCTCCCCTGCAGCGCTGTGGAGGAAGGTCTGGCAATGCAAGACTACATCTCCACCAACTCCTGACAAATAATATTCAGCAGCTCCTTAGCTGCTCAATGCTCCGCTATGTTCACCAGCTAGTTGCTAACTTTGTCTTTCTGCGTGGTAGATTAAACTTGGTTGATCAAACCTTTTTGGCTGTAAACAGCTGGCAGCGTGGAAGACCAAAATAATGAGCTCAAAAGAGACAAAAAACACTCTGAAGAGCTGAGGGGACCTGCAGACTTAGGTGATCATACTCTGTGGGTTTGGGGCAGAACACGATGAGTGGTATAGTATGCATCCTTTCCAATGTATTAAGCATAAACAGCTGTCCATTCAGCTGTTAAGTGATATTTTCTGAATCGTTTTGACGTAGGGCTCAGTGGTTACCACGGTAGCCTCAAAGCAACGTCTGTGGTTTTACCAGCAGGGCTAACTTTGTGGAGTTATAATGTTCTCCCAGTGCGTTTTGGTTTCTCCAGCTCCCCTCCTCCTGTCCAAAGACATACACACAGTAGATCAGGTGGTAAATTGTCCGTAGCGCTAATGCGAGTGTGACTTCCTCTCCTCACACTTCCAGTGATCCCAGTCTTCCTTTCTGCCCTCAGGCCACACATTTTCTGTCTCAGCGGATTTCTCTTGTTGTTTTCGCCTCCCTTCGTCTTAGCTCACGGAGAACGTAGCATGATATGCCTCAGCGACTTGAGGAGGAAGCATTTATTTTTACCCTCTGATGACTTCGGGTCCTTCTCTACTCTCCACTGCCGCCTTCTTACTCACTTCTTTGTGCTTCTCGCTCCTTCACTTCTCAACTATGATAGCGAGAAAGCGATTTAAGGTGTGTTCATGTATGCGTGCACGCATTCACTAGATGTGCAAAGTCATGTCTGCATGAGTGGGATTTCTGACATGAATCTACATGGATGTCTGATCTAATTGGGTTTCAAAAGCTATCAGAGTGGGAGGCCACTTTAACATATCCCAATAGACCGGTGCTTCTGAAATCAAAGGAAAGGAATGAAATGAGGAATAAAGACATTGAGTAAAAGATTGACAGATGCAGAGAGAGAGAGATAGAGAGAGCAAAACAAAAAGGGAAGCAAGTGAAACTACAACAACTTGGGGGGATGGAGGCATACGCATTTTAATTTTCAGCTTTATTGCGTGGTGGTTTTCATTGTTTGTGAGTAATAAAAACAAATTACATAATGTTAACATGTCCACTGAGGTTTCTGGAAAAACAGCAAAACTGCCTGACATTGATCTGTGAGGCTCGAGTGATAAGGAAAAGGTGGGCGGGTGGTGATGTAACACATCCTCTTATCAGCGCACACAAGCTGTTGGTGTCAGGCTGAAGGTTTACAGTACAGAAGCACCTCCCTGAACTTATTGTCCTGAGAAATATTCCCACTCACCAGCATGTGACTGTTTATTTATAATTACATTTCTAATCAATTATAAAACTAAAATGATAACCACATTGATTTGGCATTTGGTTATTATTATTGTGTCATTCCCTTTGTCATAGAGGATGTCAGGGTATTGTCAATATTGTTATCGTCAATGTCTTTGTGACAAGCATGATCATACGGCTCAGAATACATTTCTGATACAATTAAAGCAGCCACAGTCGGGGTTGCTGAGAATAATGAAGAAGGGAGTCCTAGAGGAGGAATATTTTATTTAGCCGTGTTTTTTTTTTTTTTTTTAGATGAAACAGAGATGAAGGTAAAGGCTCACCTCTCCTCAGGCACATTTTCAAACTCACCTGGAATTTTTGAAGCCATTTCAGGGTGTTGCGAAACGAGACATTCAAGGACTCCTCTCGAGTAAAGTCAGGGTTGTGTTTAAAATAAAAATAAAAAAAATCATTTAAATCTTTTGTAGAACTTTTCAACAACTAAACTGCTAGTTAAAATTAAACATAGCAGACATTATTCAAATGTGTGCACGCACACAGCTCTTTTCTTTCTGTCGTACTTTAACAGAATGTCTCATTTTTGGCATTTCACATAACCCACTGGCTCATTATTCTCATTATGGACGTGGTCAAAAGTTTTCCACACCTCAGACTTTGCTTTCTTTGCCGGTGCAACCAAAACGTAATCGCCAGAGACCAGCCTCCGTTTCACCTCCTCAGCATCCATTTTCGCGCTAATCGAAACGCATCACCTGACCGCTCATTTACCGCGCCACCCGGAGCGCAAACCCGAGCCCAGCCCGATCCCGTGTAAAATGAGAGAGTTTACATATTCAGGCTGTGAAACAGGTTACTGTAAAAAAAAAAAATCTTTGATTTGCTAAACTCTATGATGGCTAAGGAACTTTTTTGTTGACTTTTTAGGGCCTTATGTCGACCAAACTGTTAGTGAGAAAGCTACATGAGACACAAATAATACAGTCAAAGGTGTTATTCAACTTTTTGGTTGGAAAAAAAGCATGTCTAACATGTCTGGCCCTTAATGTTTCATTTTCCAGTTTGGCCCTTAGTGAAGTTGAGTTCAACACCCCTGCTTTTGAGTCAATTTGGTCGGTACCTATAAAGTATCAAATTCGGTACCCAGCTATACTCAGCAGCTGTTGTAAAATACCCCTATCAAACCTATGCAGAGGCATTGTGTTGTGGTCAGTCATTGCTATGGAGCAGTGCACTCTTACTCAAGACACGTGCAAATGTGAGTCATTAGAAAGTGCTTTCAAAAAGTATTTAATTTAGATTTCGAAGGCAGGTCCTTGTGCCTCAAATTGAGGCCTCATTACATCATACAGTAGTGCTATAATCTAACTCGTCTGTAGCTCAAAGGCTGGATCATCCTAACCCAAATTATTCAGCAGACGTCTGACTCACATGCAATAAACAAACTCTATTACATTAGGAGTCTTGTGACTATGCAGTTAATATTAAAGCAGATCTTTTTTGTTGTTTTGTTTTCCCATGGTGTATTGGTTTTTTTTAAAATATCTGCTGTGTTGTATTGATAAGTAGAGGGAGAGTACTTTTGGAGGATAGAGAAGAGATATGGGTCAAAATTTCCAGTGGGATCAGGGATTCTCCCTTTGATCCACAAGCTCATTAATTAACCATAAACAACATTATGAACAAGAGCAACAATTACAAGCCACTGTGTTCAGAGAGGAGTGAAAACTTGGAAAAAAATGAACAGATATGCCAGTATAATTCCTGCTGTCTTTGCTGTGTAATGCAAGTGAATGTGACCCTTGAAAAGCCAAAATACTGCATAATGCATGCTATTCTTCTCAGAATAATGCAGGTGAATCTACTTTGAAGTGTTAGTACATGATCTGAGTACAAAAGCCTCTCTAGGACTTATTACATTTGCTTATACTTGAACTATTGTAGTAATTTTTGCATGCAAGGATTTCTATGTTCAGGTTGGATAAAGTAGCACACATTTGGATACAATTATACTAATATAATATAATATAATGCAGTAATGATTTCAGTGTTTCAGTTACAATTTGTGGCCATTTAATTCCTATGTGGATTAATCATTAAAGACCCACAGTGCAGGAAAATCATCTCGCCCGCATTAAAGCTTAATGTTCCTGCTATGTAGCTTGAAGATGTGCATGTATGTTAAAGCTTATCTCTGCTACTTTCAGTATTCAGCTCAGTGGGGAAACCACTGCTGGCGTCATGCATGTTACTACTGAAGCTCTGCAGCAGGAATGTACAGATTCAAAGTCTGTTCAAAACAAGTCAAATTTGATTAATAGACTTCTTTTTTTTTTGCCGGCCTTGTACTCTGTTCATTAAGTCCCACCCCTTTCAGTTACTTTTGCTCCACCTGTCAATCTTCAGTCGCACATAAACGGTTAACAATGAGAACAGGGGCAGAATTACTACTCGAAACTCTTAGTCATTTTTGAAACAATGGGTCCTTGACTTCAGACATACACTGTAGACAAAAGCACCTGCCTATATTTTAGCCCACAACTCTCAATTTTGACAACTCGTGCTATGAAATTGTTTCAGCTGCCAGCTAGCTAGCTAATTAAGCTAACATTAGCTCCATAAATTGGTTGAGGACACTTCCCCTGGCTGACTTTTTAATGTCTTCAGCTGACTCGCTTTGTTCTTGATGGCTACACGCATGAACAACATACTAAAACATTTAGGCAAAGCTGTTAACATGTATCGCTAAATAACGAAAAAAACATTGTTCTCGCATTGCAGGGTATCTTAGGGCAGTGGTTCCCAACCTTTTTTCCTTGGGGCCCCCCCTACTTATGTCTAAGAAAAGCTGAGCCCCCCCTCATCACTGCAACGTTTCAAAGTAATAATACTACACAACCCAAAAATGTGTGATCCAAGTGCTCATGGAGCTCGCTGTGTGATGCAGTAGCGACAAAGAGCTGCGTCTGTACCACGGGCCAGATTTAGCCTTTTTTTTTTTTTTTTTATAAACCATTTCTGTCTTTTCTATTGGTCCATCTGCCGCTCTCATGTGCTCACACTTCTTTACACATCTCTCTTTGTACTGTTTTTTTTTCACCTCAGTTCAGAGTGGACAGCACAGCTTGTGATGTCTATATTGGTCCTTTCTCACCCTCTTATTCGCCCCCCCCCCCCGTCTCTCAGCCATGTCTCTTCCTGGAGCAGCTGTGTGGAAGTGAGTCAGAAACGCAGATAGAGACACAAGCTGCATTTAGACTTAGAGAGTAACCCAGCATTGGCCATATTCTGGTTGAGGTCTCACCCAGTTTAAGATGTTAAAATGAACTTTTGATGACCTTTTTGACTTGCGGCTGGGCCTCCCTTCTGTCATGAATAAAAAAAAGATGAAAGCATTTTCCTGCCCACTATGAAATGGTCCCAGTTGTAATATGAGCACTGAGAACCACCTGCCATTAGGCTTCATGCAGCACCACAGTACGTCATTAAGAAATGCTTCAGTTGAATTAGAAAGGAGACAAGCACCCAGGATGTCACTTGAAGAGTTATTACATTAAACATTTTCAAAGAAGTATTATATACTGTGTATATATATAATATAATTTTTGGGGGGGGGGGGGGGTGTTTGAAAACCTGAGATGTTAGTTGGTCAGTTATGTATGTGTATGGGCACACCTGGGATGTTCTGTGTTTTCATATGTACTTGCATTGAGCCAAAATCACCACTTGACTGCTTCTGTTGCTAAAAAGCTTTACTGTGCAAGTAAATATTGCCACTGTACTGTATGTGACCCTATCAACTCACCCCTGTCCTCTTTTCTTGTCCCGCTTGTCTGTCTGTCTGTCTGAACATTGACATGTTACTATATTCTCTCCCTCCTCTGCCTCCTTTTGCTCCACCCCATTCATCCTATGTGTCCCGTCTAATTAAGGTTATTAGGTTTCGGGTCAGCTATACCACCACTGCTGCTCTTGCTCTTCTTTTCTCCCTCTGACTAATTCCTCCGCTCATCTAGGGCTTTCTTAGCTCTCTTAGCCTTTTTTTTTTTTAAATTCAGGCCAGCTCAGCTCAGCTTGGCGCAGCTCAGATCATATCACACACCGAGGGAGAGGAGGGAGGCACAAAGAGATTCTGTAAAGATGGCCGAGGAGCAGCGCAGAGGAGGATAATGCGCTGTGTGAAGGAGGAGATTGTGTGTGTTTTTTAAGAGCGTGATAGAGAGGGTTTATGTGAGAGAGCGTGCGGTCAGCATCACTTGGGTGGCAGTTTGCTGTGATGACTCCTGCAGTCCCGACAGTTACATCATACTAAACCAACCCTGCAGGCCAGACTAATGTGTGTGTGATAGCAAACAACAATCTGCATCACTGCTCTGCTGCGCTCCCATTTTCAGTCATATCAGGTACAAATTTGTTTTTGCAGCCATATATAAAACATGAATGATTCTTTTAAAAGTGGGCGCTGAAGCTGTTGTTGTGTGGGGTGAATGTTTTTTTCTCTCCACAATATGTGATTTGTTCTGTTGGTCCTCACAGACTCTTTAGTGTTTGTGATACAACAAACTCGATTTGTTTGCTTTTTAAGATGCACAGTTCCACTTTGCAGTGTTGACTCAAGAAATATTATTTCTTGTATTTTGTACAGTTAAACAAAACTCCAAACTTAACTCTTTCTAACAGTGCCCTTTAGCTTTGAAGTCTCCATAACTACCTTGTGCTGCACTGATCTCTTTTTTCCTCGTATATTTAGTTTAGTTTGTTTTGATTTCTGCAGCCACTAATTAGCCTTCTGGTAGCCTTGACTAGAGAAAGGTTAGCTAGTGAGTTGGATAATGTAACTGAGTAATGCCCATTGCTTGTAAGGTCCATGCTTGAGTGAATGAACACCAAAACCTGGCTGTGCATCTTAATGACCCTGCATTAATAACAGTCAGGAAGATTAACTTGTTTGAACAAATTGGCAACGCTAGCACGTAGCCACACAGCCACTGCTTAATATGGACCACTTTTGGGTGTGTAGATTTAGCATGAGCACTCTCAAATACACAATTACACAACACACATATGCATGCACATAGGCATACTATGCTGTACATGCAGAGACATGCACGTGCACAGCAAGAGAATGACGAACTGATTAGCTCCCTCTCCCTGAGAATTAATTGGGTTTCTTCACGCTTGAAATTAATTCCCTCTTTTATAATGTCCTATTTGCTAAATAATAAGAGGTGATGAATGGCGTTAAGTGTTTGAGGGTGGACTTCCTGTTCCCTGACTTGAAAACGACAGGATGTGACATGTGCCTGGTGGACCAGGGGCATGAACTTGACTTTGAAGCCTTGGTCAGTTTTTGAAACAAATGTCAGGATACGAATAGAAACATTAAAGGTATAATGTGTAGGATTTCCTTTAGAAACAATGTTAAGACTAATTAAAAAGTAATCCCCCTACACCATCACTTGTTAGTGTCTCTATCTGCAGAGAACCTTCCCTATGCCTGTGTTTTCTTCATTTTTGTGAGTGCGTGACATTAATAGGCGTCATCAAAGAGCCTCTGGGCCACATGCAGGTGTGTAACCCCCAGCCAATAACGGCGTTCAGGGTGTGCGGCCTATTCTCATTCCCAACCACCGCTATGCCCCTCAGCGTCTCATATTGACGAGAGAAACAGACAGGATGAAGCTCTGCATTCACTAATTATCTGACAATGCTGCAACTACCCGTGGAGATGTGGATGTGTTTATTTGTGCTTTAGAACATAACCACTGTGAACCATTGAAACAATCAGAAAATAGCGTTTTATTCCTTCACCGTGTTCTTTCTCTTTATTCACTCTTTCCCTTTCTATTGGTGGAAATGGAATAGTCATAATGATGTTCTCATGAGTGTATAATCCCCTGAAACTATGAGTCTATCTTTTCGTCAGCTTAGAATGAGCCCTTTATATCTACATACAGTAGGGGGCGGGTCCTCTTCCATGGAGCCCGCCATGTTTCACCATCATGTTTCTACAGAGCTCTAGAGAGGGCCTTGAGGGTTTTTATGTTACCGGAAGGCCACCGTAGTTTCGACTACACGCTTGAAAAGGGCCGGGAGAGGGTAGCGGAATTCAGTTCACCTCACTGCTTGATGCCAAATCCTACACACTGCTCCTGAAAAAAAGATACATGCAGTCTTTTTTTAAAAAAGTGTTCAAGTGATTATCGCTGAAATCAGCTGCAAGGGATTGAAGGCCTTCCAAAACTCCCAGACTTGTTGCAACTCATTGACTTTATACTTAGTGCCTGTAGAGCTCAGGTTGTGTTTGACAGCGGAGATATTTTACAGCCTGCCGGAGGATACACACATTATTATTTACTTCATAACATCTGAGCTGCAGTTAAACAGTAATATGAAGAAGCAAAGACAGATGCGTAAATCAAAGCAAAAACCTTCTTTCGCTATAGCAGCTGTTGTTTTGATGAGAGAGAACTCATTACAGCAGACCCCATTTACTTGTGTTATTATATTGAATATGGGGGTTGTTATTATTTGTGGTATGATTAGTTTTATTTTGTGAGAGCAGTTACACTATATTTGATGCACAACATTGGGTGATGTCTTTATAGCGTTACTCACGTTAAACGCAATTAAGTTTAACTGTGTGTTTTGTTTTGTCCAATGTATTTAACATTCTCTCTCAGTCCTCTTGTGTTTTTTTTGGCTTCTGCTAATACAAATCTAACCTTCATTTGCCTGTCTAAATCCTTTTACGTTTGATTACATTTGGATTAAATATAGGCATTAACATTTAAGCCGCAAATGTTTGAAGCGGTGCTATCTGAAGAGACTATACAAGCAACATCCATCTCCACTGAAGTTAGTAATGGCATGTGAAAGTCATACATACACACAGCAGACCTCCTGGTTCAAGAGTGTGACCTCGCTGTGTGGTGATGACTACTGCATTTGAGGATGAAGGCCAAATCAGATCTTTTGCCATCAGGGCCCCCGTTATACTGAATACCTTGCCTAAGGAGCTAAGCTAGGTAAATTCAATATCATCTTTTAGAATACTCATGAATAGACTCATTTTAATGTAGCACATTTGATTTTACTTATTTTTTTTTTTTTTAAAGTCCTAGACGCAATGGAGGGCATTTAAATGTTAAGTTGCAGGAGGAGACATATTTGTTATAACTTGGCCCAGAGGCAGTCTGCTCCAGAGGAACACATGTACTGTAATCCTTGCTTTCTGTATTTTTAGAAATATGGTTGCCATGGCAACCGGATGCTTGAAACTATACTTCAATACCACTGCAAAATGCAAAATTTCGTGATTTCATTAATCATTAAATGTGTTGTCCTGACATTACGCAGCAGCATCACCTGTGGGTCATACTGTCGATTGGAACAGTATGGCTCCTGGAGAGGTTCACGTGTCTTCCAGCCTGTCATACAACAACCATTCATATGCCAATATATATACATTTAAAACAGTTTTCCGTTGCTGTATTTGTTGTGAAGAGGGGCAGTCACTTCCTGGAGTCTGAAAGTTAATGCTACGGCGACAGAGATAGGAGATATATATTAAGATAAAAAAATCTAAACCTATCTTTTAACTAGATTAATAAACTGTAGCCAGGAGTAACCTGACCTAAATAAATAAAATGATAACAAATATAGAACTGTGCTCCTCATAGAGCCAGCAAAGACAAAAAAGAAGCCCAACTGACATCCAAGCGACTGTTGCAGTGTCTGCTAATGGTCACCTATAATGTTAATGATAATCTCATTGATTCTTGTTGCTCATCACAGGCATATTCACACTACCAATCAATTAAAGCTAAACTTAGTTGTAATACATACTGATGTTAAATTCATCGCTCTGCATATTCTGTTCTAAAGCTTGACACTTTTTCAATGTGGTATTGTCATAATATGAAATGGATATATACAGGCATCAACGCAAAGCATTCAAGTGTTTGATAAATCAAGTTTATTGCGATTGTTATCACTGTTGTTGTTATTACATAAGGAGCCTCTCCTCCTCCTTTATGGCAGTGTGTGGGTTCTTAAATGGGATGTGAATAAGTTCATGTATAAAGGTCGGTGTTGGAGCAGTGGTGCAGCGGCTCGGCTCGGCTTGGCTCACCTGTCAGCCGCAGACGGCGCTCTGATGAAGCGGCTATGACGGCAGGTGTCCTCCACACAGCACAGTGTGTGTCACAGCTGTCAGTCTCCTGTCCACACTGTCCAGCCTGGTTAGGCAGACAGGCCTCGGAATGAACACACACACACACACACACACACACACACACACACACACACACACACACACACACACACACACACACACACACACACACACACACACACAGAATTTCTTGGCCATATTCCCATGAGCACACACAGATGTGAATAACACCACGTCAAGGTTAGTTAGAGCTGATGACAATTGATTAGCAGGCTGGCAGGAGTCTGACTGTTTTGGATATTAACTAGTTTTCACCCCCTCTCTCACTCTCTCTCTCTCTCTCTCTGTCTGTTTCTCTCTGTGTATCTCACCCCTCTCTCCCTCACACCCCTGTCAGGGGTTTGACTGTTTCCAAGAATCTGTCCTGCTGTCAACATTCATTACGTCATTACATCGATCACGTGGAGTGCTTCGGCCTTTTGTGTGTTAAACGGAAGCTGAAAACTGTATTTTTGACATTCTATACTTCACGTGCTTACATGATTTTCTATTGTCCATTTTGTACTTAATTGTGTTTTATGTAATGATGTTCTACAGCATGATTAATTTAAATGCCCTTTTTGTGTTTTTTTTGTCCCTGTGTGTGTGTGTGTGTGTGTGTGTGTGTGTGTGTGTGTGTGTGTGTGTGTGTGTGTGTGTGTGTGTGTGTGTGTGTGTGTGTGTGTGTGTGTGTGTGTGTGTGTGTGTGTGTGTGCGTGTGCTGCAGGTGGCCGAGATGCACGGTGAGTTGATAGAGTTTAATGAGCGCCTGTACCGTTCCCTCATAGCCAAAGACCACCTCATTGTCCAAATGAGACAGGAACTCATTGACCTGAGAGGCCCGGTGAGTGACTGGAGACACACACACACACACACACACACACAAAAACACCCTTGCACAATGATGTCCCCTCTCATCTGATATCTCTGTCACCCTGCCATTTTCTAGACTCTTCTCCTAGTGATTTTGTTTGATTTTCATCTTCACTTCCCCCTGTTTGTTTTTGCCGTGGTCCTCTGCTCGCATTTTTTTTTTAATTTTTCCATGGTTCTTCTGCACTGCAATTCCCAGAGATAATCTGTCAATCAAAGTGTGTGTGCTCACATCCCTCCACGTTTTAGTTGATGAAGTTTGATTTTCTGTAGGTGGTGCTCTTGTGGTGCCTGTTAAATCACGGCGCTCATCGCTGCTACACTAACTATCCAAAGGGTAGTTCAAACTACTTTTTTGCAGCACTTTCAAAGTGGTCCTCGACAATAACAACAAACACACACAGAAGGCCAACATCTGGTCACGCTCAGCAGAGCTCAAAGCAGTGTTGACACACAAACAAACACTCACTCGCACACAGTCTGTCCACAGTGTGGGTTGATACAGCAGCAGTGATGGGAGCCCCATGCTGAAGATAGGACCTCTTATCCTCCAGCTTCAGCCCTGCTCTGCTGGACCACTCACTCGGTGTGTGTGTGTGTGTGTGTGTGTGTGTGTGTGTGTGTGTGTGTGTGTGTGTGTGTGTGTGTGTGTGTGTGTGTGTGTGTGTGTGTGTGTGTGTGTGTGTGTGTGTGTGTGTGTGTGTGTGTGTGTGTGTGTGTGTGTCCATCTTTGGCTCCTGATTGCTGTATGCTTCCAGTTTCAAATAGCTGCTGCAGATGACCAATCCCCAGTCACTTTCTGTCTGCCTCTACACCTCACCATCTCTCTCTTTCTTAGTCCCCTATTTATTTCACGGTGTGTGCGTGCATTTCTGTCAGTGTTACACTTTTGGAGGGTTTGATCAAAGCCTGGAGGCTGGAGACCCCACTGAAAGGGGGCTGTGGTGATAGTGTTTTAGCCCAGGTTTAGATAGTCTCTCTGGGAGAGCTGAGAAGCTGACAGGCCAGCTTTGGACGAAAGAGATGGAGGGAAAATGGACACACACACACACACACACACACACACACACACACACACACACACACACACACACACACACACACACACACACACACACACACACACACACTCTCATCCAGAAGGCCAACGCCTGGTCATGTAGTTCCTCGAGGGACCTGGAAGCATGAAAAGAGTGAAACAAATCACAGGCTTGATGGACTCGCACGCATACACTTTCCACGTACCACCTAGCAACTTCCGAAGTACCCCCTGGTTGGGAATCACTTGCCTATTGGACACTGTGTTACAGTATGTGTGCATATATATTTGTGTATGAGTTTGTACTGTATTGTAGTGTATGTCTCTCTTACTTGTTATCAATCCCCTGCTCTTTTTACTTTCCCAGGTTCCAGGTGATTTAAGCCAGACGTCAGATGACCCCAGCCTGTCAGATTTTGAAACGTACGATTATTTCTCTTTTACTCTTCCTGCGTTACTCTCTCCCCTATTTCACCCCTCCTCCAACCTTCTCTCCTTTTATGTTAATTCACTCTTACCTCTGGAGTTCCTTTTGTTTTGTATCTTGGAAGAGCTACATCTTCTTAACCATGTAAAATATCTGTTCTCCCCAGCATAATTGTATCTCTTAGTTATTCTTTCTCAACACTGTTTGATTTCATACATTCATTCATGCGTTCCACTCTCAGATCCAACCAAATTAGATTTTGGGGCGTTTTACCAGAGTGAGCTGTAGTTTGCTATCGCTGTCCAAGCGTAGCGCTGAGACACTGTTGATGTTGCTGTGATAATGGTAATGATGATGATTTTGATAATGACGACGGCAGTGAGGACAGTTTGTTGTTTGTGTCACTCAGGGCTCATCGCGCTCTCATCAACGTGTGGATCCCCTCTGTGTTCCTGCAGGGCAGAGCTGCCAACGCCTACAACGTCTACCAGGTACACTTTATATCTCTGTCCTCTGTTTACCAGTACCAGAGCAGTCATCACATAAAGACAGATTGCTTCACTCACTATATGGCTGTACTGTACTTGCTAGGGGTGCAACGGATCACAAAACACAGAGGTTCCGATCAGATCACGGTTTTAAAGGTGCAATATGTAATATATTTACTGTACTAAATCCAAAAATGATCACAATATATCATCAGATATTAAGGTAACATGCTAAGCTGAAATACTGTTTTCTAACAACAATGCTGGAGCCAGTATTTTCTCCTTTGAAATTTTCGTTCCGTGACGGAATGTCTGTTTGGGTTTTGGCCTGTGTGTTATCACCCCGGGTAAATATTGGAGATGTATTTGAAAGATGGAGACAGCTTAGAGCCCAAAAGGACGCCGAGTTGGCTAATTTACTCCTGAACAGGTAAGCATTAGCTTCAGGCTAATTTATCACGGCTACTAGGGACCAAAGCATATGAGCGGAGTGGAGCGGTGAGATTCTCAGCTCATCGCTCACGGAACTGTTCACCCCTCCGCTCCCCCGCTCAAAGCTACATCTGGCCGCTCCGCTCATTATCGCTCAGCGCAGTTTGCTTCGCGCCCCACTCAAATCGCCCCCCCGCTCGCTCCAAAAAAGGAAAAAATCTACATGTATATCACGTTTTCTTGTACCACATTATCACTGTTAGTTTTTTAATAGTACACCTGTATGATTTCTCGTTTTCTTTTTTGAAGTACTTCTTGAACTCCATTATTGAGCCGAGTTTTGAATGAAAATAGTCTGTTGATGACAGTGCAAGACAGATGGATTCTGGGTCAGGTTAGACTGAGCATGCTTCAGACTCGTGGTGTGAGCGGAGTGAAATTGGTGCGGGAAATAGAGCGACCCTCCGTCCTTTTAAAAATGCCGCTCTGCGCTCTGTCTAAGACCCGTCCGCTCCCGCTCCCCGCTCGCTCCCTCTCCACTCCGCTCACATGCTCTGCTAGGGACGGGCATTTTCAGTCATTTCAACCTTTGTGTACTCACATTGAATTTTATAGAGTAACGTTGCTCGAGTTATTTACTCGCAAAGCAATTGAGACACAGCCAGTGAAGTGATCCCGACTGGTCACGCCATAACTGCTAATGTTACCAGAGGATCAGGCAATCGGGCCATGGCTGTTTACATTGTGTAGCCTGTTCAGCGCCCCTAACCTACAAACGGTGAGTCATTTTAAGCCAAGAAAGGGTGGCTGTAAATCGGTAGAGAGGACCGTAAATTTGCGCTGTTTTTAGCGGTTGTTTCCGTAATTTTAAGCCGAGGAAGTGTGGCTGTCAGCCGGGTGGAGAGGACGGCGAGGTGATGATGTTTTAGCGGTTGTTGCCTGTAATTTTAAGCGGAGATAGAGTGGTTGTCAGTCGGGTACAGAATTCCTTGTAAGCTCGGGCTTTTATTACTGTCAACATAGCCAGCATCTAACGTTAGCTACTCTGCTGTGCTGTGGAGTAATGTCTGTATGTGAGGCTAGCGTCTAGCAACATTGATGCTGTGTTCTCAACCTGGCAACCTCCATAAACTTTGAGTCTGGGGAGGAGGGGGCGAGGAAGACGACTCTGTCCAGTGTTGTGAATTTGGACTGCAGTGACTATTTTAAGTATTACATATTGGACTTTAAGTCACGGATCAGATACATTTTTGGATTAGCACAAAGAAGGGAGGACAATATATATATATATATATATATATATATATATATATATATATATATATATATATATATATATATATTTAAAAAAAAAAATGTTTTCCATGTATTACTTAAAGAACTGTCATAAAACACAGCGAAGTTCAAGCCGGGGTGCGGAGTTCGCTTTTCCCGGAGAAAACAAAGGACTTTCACCCTGGAAATGCGTGTTCCTCTGGAGTGTTTTAATCCAAAACACAATCTTTTTCCTCAACTTAACTAGTCATTTTAGTGCCTAAACTTATCCTAACTCATCGCCACATAACGCTCACTTTTTGTCTTAATCATAATGTCCGCCAAAACGACCGGCAGCTCGCTATGCCCTGTACCCGGCTGCCGCTGATACAACGGAGCTGTGTAGTCGGCGTCATGGCTTTTCGAGTTCTTCTGCTCCTTTAGTAGTAAATGATTTTAACATGCCCCGTTCACGTTAACAGAAAATTGTGTTGCCTTTATCTTTTCATGGCAACCCTCCATAGAGATTTATCAGCCTACTTTAAGTAACAGCGACAGTAAAAAATTGTTCCATATATTATTATGGTTAAACTTCCGCGGTTTATATGCATTCCGACTCGCGAGTGTTGATCCGTACGGAGTACGGACCACAGACCAACTATGTGGTCCGTTTTTGTGGTCCACTATTACTTGCTTTTGGTATATGTGGGGGTAATGTTACCCTGAGGACATAGAAGCTGTTGCAAACAATCACAGAGTACCAGAGAGAGGTTTTTGTGATCAATTTGTTCGAGTTAAACCCAACAATAGAGGGATGGAGTTACAAGTTCGTTAAGCCAAGGAGCGAGGGAACTAATTAGAAAAAATTGCATTAATACCTCATCATTAGTGTTCAATAGCATTGTTGCTCTCAGGCGCCTTTTTTCCCCACTCAGCTGCTCAAGTGGTCAAACAGAACACTTTGCTGGAAAGGGTCAAAACGTTTTTTAGCCATGCTGGTCGTGCGGCTCAAAGGAACGGCAGTGTTGGTCTCTCAGTAAACCACTTTGGTCCAGACTGAAATCTCTTAACATCTATTTGATGTAATTGGGTGTAGATGTCCGTATTGCCCAGAGGATAAATGCTAATCAGATCATCGTTTTTACTTATCCAGGGAAATATCACAAAATGTAGTAGATTGTTTACGGCAACAATGGTCTTGGTTGGACTTCCGGTTATGGCGGCACGGTGAGCAGACGTGGATTCTGGTGCTCTGTTGCTAATCCTAAAACAAAAACTACTTAACCAATCCGAGAGAAGTAACCAAGAAAAGTAGAGATGATCTCATAAACTATGGAATTAAGTGGCAGTAGACTACTAATCTTGATTTCCAAATTCTGGCTCAAATATATGCCTATCATGGGAACAAAGTGAACTCGGCGCGTGTGTGTGTTAGGCTTAGAAACGGCTTGTCTAGAAAATGATGCCATGTTCAAGTGACAAAAAAAGAAGCTACTTTTCCACTGATCTTTTTTCATCATAAAAGACGAAGTTTAAAGTGGCAGTCCCTTTTTTGTGTTGTCAACCTTCCAACATAGACCGTGGTTACATACTTTTTGATGCGACTTATGTGATTGTATGCGCCAGATCAGAACTTGTCGGGGTGTGTCCGCATAATGTGTCCACACTGGACACTTCAATGTGACCTGCCTGATCTGATAGTGATCTAATGTATTTCTGCGCAGATATATTCTTTTCTTTATATACACACTTTGTTGAGGAGAGAGCTGCGAAGACGAGTGATTTACGCAGCTACAATAGTGACCATAATGCTATAAGACAGCAGATCTCAGCTGTTCCCCAGCCCCAGCGGAGGAAGGTCTGGCTAGTCCACACAGCATTCTGGGGATGGGAGAAAAACCTGCTTTAGTTTATTGGCATTTCTTTAAACCAATCACAATCGTCATGGGCGACGCTAAGCACTGGGCAGAGCCACGGTGCCGCTGCAAAATAGCCTTAGAAAGGAACTTGTTTTGGTGGAACGTGAACATTCAAAAGTTGTTTTTTGTTGTGAGAAAACTCAGATTGGACAGATAGTCTAGCTAGCTGTCTGGATTTACCCTGCAGAGATCTGAGGAGCAGTTAACCATAGTCCTCAGAAATTGACCGGGGTTTAGAATGCCAACACAAAGAAATCTCACGGAATTTCCGGCGGCAACGGAGCAATCCCGGAAGTGGAAGGTGGTGGATGTAGACTAAGACTTGACAGTTAGCGCTTCCTGGCATGATCGGATGACAAAAGTCGCATTGAAAAGAAAAGTGTAACCACGGCCATAGCTGTGTGTGCCTTGCCTTTGGTACCTCGACAAATAGTGACTGCATTTCCCACCTCAGTTTGTGCCACTTCTAACTTGTGATCAAGTCTTAACAGAACTAATAGCATTTAGGCCAATTATAAAAGCATAGCTCCAGTTGTGCCAGGCACCCATCTAAGAAAGGTGTGTTGGGAACTGAACTCCGAGAGCGACTCAAAAAACCAAATCGCTGTTCCTTGTTGTATCTGTCAAGTTATCGAGCAAAGTAGACAACGGCGGCTCATTCCCTCGGTGACTGTTTTACTGTGTCTGTCACGTTAACAAGGTGTTACCCCCCCCCCCCACTCCACACCCCACCCCCCCTTGAGACAGAAACACTGAAACGCACCGACACACACACGCACAGTCCCAGGGTTCAGCTTTGTGAGACAGACAGTGAAACGCACACAACAGACTGTGACACTGATACACATGGATATAGTGGTGCACACACACTGTGTAGAATACTCACATACAGTACAGATACACACACTGTGCTGTTGTCTGCCAGGAGGTACAGCTGTAACGTTATCCAGGGGAAACCGTATGGGATGCCAGGGAAGAGACAGTTGACACTTCCTCAGCCCTAACTGATAGTCAGGGCTGCTGCCTACCGAGCTCAGCCCGGCTCACCTTATACATAATAGATGTAAATTCACAACTCGGGGCTCAAGCTGAGAGCTGTCTGACACCTTTTTGTATGAAATTACTGTATCTCCGTCATCCGGACAGGACAAAAGCATGACAATGACAAATGAGTTGCATTGTTTTAATCCCTCTTGTTCCTGTCACTTACGTCTTCAGACCCACTTGCACGGAGTGTTCAGTGTTCTTTATTGAAAAGAAGACAGTCTGATGAATATATGTATATGGGCTTTTCTCAACACGTGATTAAATGGCATAGCATTTTCTGGCATCGGTGGTGGTGAAATGCTCATGTGGAAGGCAGCTTGCTTTAAAATTGTAGCACAGTTTTGGGAAAGTGACTTGTTCCCTGCTGTTTGGGAGCTTGTTCATGCAGGAGGACTTGCAGGTGGGTGCATCGTAATGATGGACTCATTACAGACTGATGTGGTCATCTAGCCCCAGTTTGTGCTTCTCATCTATTCGTATATTGTATATTACGTATATTACATTTGAGTAATGGAGGTAACCATCAGGTGTTTCTGAAAGTAAAGACCCTCTGATCTCAGGGAAATTTAAAGGGATACTTTGCAGATTTTCAACTAGCTTTATATCATAACAATGTGGGTAGTATGTGTGAATGAACTATGATAAACTTCCCTCCATTTCCCAGCTCAAATCCGCCAGCTTTTCGCTGGCTCGGGGGCTGCTGGAACTACAGATTGTACTTCTGCATAAGGACACGGAAGAGTATAGAGGTGGATAGAGATGGATAGAGAGAGAGAGAGAGAGAGAGAGAGAGAGAGAGAGAGAGAGAGAGAGAGAGAGAGAGAGAGAGAGAGAGAGAGAGAGAGAGAGAGAGAGAGAGAGAGAGAGGCGCGCCGCTCTCTTTCTCAAACTCAGATTAAACTGTAAAACTAGCAGTGGTGATCAAATACAGTATAAACCAAGATTTTGTTACTGTATTGCCTACTTCTCGCCTCAAATGTTTTAAAAAGTATTTGTGTCTTTCTACTGCTTAGACAAACAAGTTTTATAAGAAGGTCATCTTCCCAGCAATGAAATACTTTTTTAAATTTTTTTTATTATCAACGTCATCATTTTGGTCATTTCTAGAATCGTCACCTGCTGTGTGATAATTAGGATTTAACTACATTTTTAAATTAATGCCTTTCTCCATTTGTGCCTCTTTTTTTCTAACCAAAATAAAGTTTCATATCTTCTGGCTCACTTTGTAAATATTATATTGGTATATATTGATGTTTCATTCCAATATTTTATATTTTTATACAAAATAACATTATTATTTGGTTTTACAAAAAGAGCAGGGTTATATGACATTTCCAGCTACCTGGATTAGGAAATCATTCAGACAGAGTTTAAGAATGCCTGGAAATACCTTCAGAGCTGCAGGGAGTGTTGTTAAATGAGGAAGATTGTCAGCTATTTATTTTTCAGAAAATGGGATGCCTAACGCTGTGATTTCAATGTAATGGTAATACATAAGAGGCACCAACTGGGACTCATCTCCAACTTTCAAATTACCTATAAACAATAAAAGAAACCAATGTCTTCTTGAGGGTTAATAATGTTTTACCCACAAGGAAATCCCACACTTCAAATTAATTAGATATGATAACAGCTTGGGTAAAAGTATGTGGAACACATTAAGTGTGCAGATATCTGCCATGCTTTGGGCAATAATCAGTGTCCTACTGCAGTTTGACTTTCTTGGATTGACTCCCCGGCATCGAACCTGAACATTTCCCATGTGTTGCACTGATTTAGCCTAATTCCTCCCTCTCAATAACGGTCTGTGAGACTGCTGTCCAGCCCTGGAGCTGGAATAAAGCGCAGCCCATCTGGTGTATTGGATACTTCCTTTTTCAGAGCTATATTCGTCTAATGGCTCCCTATGGAAAAAGCTTTTTGTTGTTAGACAGCCTAATGGATGGCCAAGGTTATCGGAGTCATTGTTGTTAAGGTGAGGTTGTTGTGTTGATCGAACACCGAGCCAAAAGTCTTAAAGACCGGAGAGTATCATGAGGAGAAGGTAGGGCTTGCTTTAAAATACCCTCAAGCGGCGGGTGCATAGGCTTATTTTGCTCAGTGTTTTTCCCTTTCTCTTGTCTCTTGCGCGCACAAGCACACACACGCATATGCTAGCAAAATTGAACCAATGATGAGAGCAATGAGCCATAGTCAAATCCAGAAAGGGTTTCGGGAGGCTCGGAGAGTGAATGGGATTTTAGAAGCTGGAGCCTAAGTTAGGTCACAGCAACCTTGTGGTTGAAAAGAAGCACGCTAACGTCTCTATGCTGCTGCTAAACTCACCCAGAGAGGACGAAAGGCTAATCTCACCACCTCTCACCTCGTGTGTCCCCTAATGTCTGCTTCTTGCTTTTTTCTCTTTGCCTCCCTGCGTCATCCCTCCTTCTCTCTGCCCTTCTTTTTCAGCCTCCCTTTCCGTCTCCTTCCTTCTGCCAGACTGCAAAGCTTTTTTGGTGGCACTAAAACTGCTTGTAGTCCATTTACTGTCTTTGCTATTTTTTTCAGAGCCACTTTCCTCTTCAAGCTTTCTGAAATGACTTCCATCTTAAGACAGAGATGGAGAGCGAGAGACTGATGGATTTTCTCCATTATCAGTCAGGCTTTTGCTCTTTGTGGCACGCCGTGCCTTTGGGCCTCCATCGCTCCATCCCTCCCTGTGTCTCTTTTCCCCTCCTAAACTCATAATGAGAGAATTATACCGGCCGCGGCAAGTACGTGTCTCCCTCCCGCACAATAACAACAATTGAGGCTATCATGCGCGGAGGGAAAGAAGCGTCCTTTGCACGCCATCAACGAACACAAGGACTCATTTGGTGTGTGCAGCAGTGTGTGTGTTTTCATTTGCTGTGTATTTTAGGCTGGCATTGTGCTCTCAAAAAAGCATTCAGGAGCTTATGAGGAACTCTTTTTATTTTATTTTTTGAAATGAGGGGTTGGCTAGTTGTATGTTATCAGGATCTGTGGGTGTGTGGAGCGTGCAATAAGCCATTTAGCTAAAACTCGTATACAAAAAAAAATGAGGACTTTGAAAGAGAGCTAAGAATTAAAGGACATGTATTTGGATCTAGAGAAGGCAACAGGAGTCGGTTGGTCTGTGCTCCAGACTGAAATATTTTAGCATCTGTTGGATGGATTGCCATAACATTTGGTACGGACATCCATGGTACCCACAGGATGAATCCTGAGTACTTTTGGGGTAGGGATGGGTCTCGAGACCCGGTTCAATTAAGGACCCAGTTCCAAATTTCTCAAAACCCGGAAATCAATAAGTTCCAAGCTTATCGAGACTAGTGGATTATACAACGTTATGTCTTAAAATAGATACGTGCGCGAACCGGAAAATTGATTTACGAGCACAGTGTGTGCGTAAAGACAGCAGGTAAACACTAGCGTCCCCACAGCAAATAATTCAAAATATAGTCGGACTGGCTACCGAGAGCACTGCTCTGTGGGCCGCTTAATCATCTCGTTAACCCTATGAGCCTGAGCTTGTCGTATACAACAAAAAACTCCATTGTTTTTCTGGGTCTTTGTGCAATAAATCCAAACTGTTACATCCAAAATTGATACACTCTGTCTATAATTTATGAGTTTCCTGTCGTTTAACGCTGCTAGCTTTTATGCTATCCGCCATTTTGCTATTTGCATAATGCTCAGGGAGACCATTCTGACCAATCAAAAGCTTGTTTACGTCTTGTCAACCAATGGAAGGCTGGTCCGTCATTGCAGATGAAACAAAAGATCGTATTTAGTGAAGAGGAATCACCCAAGGGCAGAAAAGTTAGATATGACCATAAGTTGTCAAACATTCATGTCTCCCTCAGGATCAATTGTTCTAACTTTGATGATACTAACTTTTCATTTCATGCTTGCATCTGGTCAGAATTAAAATGTATCCAATGCTTTGGTTTAGTTTGGTTTATGACCACGTACTATCACAATTATTGACATTCCCAACAGCCTCAGCAGTACTTTATGTAAGCGCTCATTAGCAAATGACATGCTAAACTAAGATGGCGAACATTGTCAACATTAAACACATGCTAATCATCAGCATGTTAGAATTGTCATCGCAAACATGCTTGCATGCTAACCTTAGCATTTAGCTAAAAACACTTCAGCACAGTATAGCCTCACAGAGCCACTAATGTGGCTGTAGACCTAAGGGCCTTCCACACCAAAAAAACATAACTATAACGAAAAAATGATGTTATCAGCTGTGTCGGTACCCCAAAATGGATATCGCGGTTAATACGAATTTTTTTTTACCTCAGTAATGGGTCTCTTGCCACATATCTGCGATGTGTGACAGGTTGAACGTGACGCCCCGTAAATTGGGATGGATTTTGATTGGCTGTCAGTGTTTTTTGTCCTTTATCAAATCACTTTGAAAGGGCTCCCAACGCTATCTCGTTTGCCACTGTCGTTATAGTTGTGGTGCGGCTATCCACTTGAGTTAGAACGATTTTCAAAACGATATATTCAGTGTGACAATGGAGACAGTTAAACTTTAAGTTCTGCGATTCTCTAAAGTTCAGCTTATGTTAAAATACAACAGACTTAAACTCTGAATCATGCTATTTGGCCCTAGGTATTTAACATTTTTCTTGTCAGACACTCAGTATGCCTGCTGAGAAAGTGACTGCTGTGCTGCTGTCTGATGGGAGCTTTCAGGTCGTTGATTACTAGGTGTCATGCCTGTGGTGTCGCAGCAGCGGGGGGGATATACTCTTTGTACGGCAGCTGACACCGTCGAGCAATGATAAAGTTTTGTTTGCTAACAAAGAAGACCCAAATAATAATTGTAATTACTTGTTGACTTATCTGTAGTTGTACATTCTGATTGGGCTTCTGAATAATTTCACAAGTTGCATGCTCGTAAATAAGTTGCGGCCGGACGTCCGTCACCTTCCGCTTTCTTCGTGTTACCATTTTAAACTCCGGTGGCTTTATGAGGACTATGGTTAACTGCTCCTCATATCTCTGCAGGGTAAATCCAGACAGCTAGCTACCTATCCTGGAATGCTGTGTGGACTAGCCAGACCCTCCTCCGCAGCGCTGTGGAGGAACGTCTGGCAAAGCGAAACTAAGGCGTTGCTAACCAAAACACACAGAGAATCACCTTCACACCTCAGTTTACACCAAAAGAGGGAAAAGCTGATATACAAGAGGCTTTAAAAGGTCTGAAAAGTGACTGCTTCACTGCTCCAAACACACACATGCCAGTGATGTTTTGGCAGCATTAAAGTGGAAAGATAAGTCACCTTCATCTTTTTCTTTTTAAGGACTCAGCTGGCAATGGAGCTAAATTTTATTGAAGAGTTTTGGTCCAACAAACTCATTGGGTTTACTGCCTCTTTCATGGATTTAGCCCCTCATCATCATCCATCTCTCCACCTCTCTCCCCCTCCTACTTTACTCTCCTTTCCTTTTATTGTGTGTCTTTTGTTCTTTTTTTTTCTTTTTTTATCAATCAGTCCTTTACTTCTTTTTCCTTCCCTATCTTGCGTCTTTGGGCTCTCGTTACAACTCTTTGGTCGATCTTCTCCAAATCATTTGGTGTTGCTCCTTATGATGAGTTCCAGGGCAGAGAAGGGCAGTGTGACAATAATGAATAACAATGTGTCTTCACACCACTTCCCAGATGAGACAAAGACGATCTCGGATGTATTTCATTCATGGAGGAGAAAATGAGGGACTGTTCAGTGCGAAGACCTATTTTGTTCCAATCTGCATGTACTTATGCATGCATGCGTGCACACACAAACACCATCAACGTACCAAGCACAAATGGAATGCAGTGTGAATGTACATTAGAAAACGCAGCATGCCAATGTTGAGAACTAGCACCTCTGATCCACAACTCGCTGACTGTTTTACATATACATTTGATAGATATAAGTGCATACATTCTAAATGAGCAATTCTCTTTGATCAGCAAAAAAGCTGAGCCTATATGTTTCCAAACTAAGTCAGGGGCTCACTGGAAACTTCTCACTGTTTTAATTATGCCAATGTAGCGTTCTTAAATACCACCACAAACATAAGGATTATAACC